>CM067363.1:56621994-56782380 GCA_034401795.1 Chaetoderma sp. LZ-2023a | reverse complement strand
CATGACACGTGTGTTTGCAAGGCGTAAGGGCAGACAATGTCAGAGGAATAGCCGCCTCGACCGCCCTTTACAATGGTGTTCCGTTATAGGACATCATGGCCGTTGCACAATGGCACTGTGAGTCCTCATTCACGGATTACTATATGAGGGATGTGTCAGACTCAGCCAATCCACTCGCTTTAGCTGTTTTGAAACGATAGTTAGTGACCACACTGCTTTTCACCCTTTTCTCACTTCGGTAAGAAAAGAACCTAAAGCAGGCATGGTCAGGCGAGAGGATGTCAACCAGATTGTGTCACTGATGGCCGAACCGGTGATTGGTTGGAGGCGGTACGTCTGAAGTCCTGTTATCATAAGGTAATTCAACAAGTGAGAGTTTTTTGTATTATGTATATGTATCATGTTCATTCATCTTATATATTCATGCTCATTCCCAGGCTAATACAAGCGATATGCAGGGAGTAGTTAACCCTCTTGGCATATTGGTGTTTCAGGCGAGATACATGTTCGTTAGTTCTCTCCCTTTTCTTAGGAGGAAAAAGGGGAGGGGGCTGTGACGCGAATGTGATTCGGTTCCGTGAACTTGACGGTCCTTTTAGGTCTCCGTTAGTCAAGTTTGAAGTCTAAAATCTTTCTCCAAGGGGCAAAATTAGCATTTATGGCTTGCCCCTTCCCACCAGGTTACTGATCAAATCTGGTGTATATCAGAAGTAACAGAATGGTGAGTATTGATCGAAGGAGAATGCAGGAAATGTCAATTTCCCTTTCTCCGAGATCTAACAATACTCACCATTCTGTTACGGACCCAGCCTCCCAGCCCCACGGAGGCAAGCCATAGTTTTCTCTTGTTTGGTGGCTATGCAAACAATATGAGCTCTATGGTAAACGGGTACTCGGCAGTGGGGAGCCGAGTACCCGGTTCCCAGGAGTCGGTAAAGCTTTCTAAGTCTATAATCCTAGAGCCGCTGTCAAGGCCAGCTGTATATCAGAAGTAACAGAATGGTGAGTATTGTTAGATCTCGGAGAAAGGGAAATTGACATTTCCTGCAATCTCCGCCCGAGACAACCGGTAGTCATTCCAGCCTGGAGTCTATCTTTAGTGCTTAATGTACTGGCCAAGCACCCATTCGAACCGTTGCGTTCGGCTAGTCTAAAGCATTTGACTCTAAAGGCGGTCTTTCTATTGGCAGCTTCCTCAGCTAGAAGGCGCAGTGAGATCCATGCGCTTTCGGCAGAGAGGAACCGATTTATTGTTTCTGGAGAAGGTCTGCGTCTTCTGCCTAGAGCAGAATTTATGTCAAAGAACCAATCTTTGAGATATCCCGGCAAACCGATCATTATACCGAAGTTAACCAGGTTTGATCGTGATGCCAGTGTCTGGTGCCCGGTCCGTGCTTTGACTAAGTACAAGAAACGGACTGACTCGTTACGGTCGAACGATAGACATCTGTGGATCTGCCATAAAAAGCCTTATGGCGCCGCATCCATGGATACTATCTCTCGTTGGGTGGTCGAATGCATTCAGACTACTCATGAGATGGCGACTGGGCACCAGGTGCAGGGCGTAAGGGCACACGATGTTAGAGGAATAGCCGCCTCGACCGCCCTTTACAATGGTGTTCCGTTAGAGGACATCATGGCCGTTGCACAATGGCACTGTGAGTCCTCATTTACGGATTACTATATGAGGGATGTGTCAGACTCAGCCAATCCACTCGCTTTAGCTGTTTTGAAACGATAGTTAGTGACCACACTGCTTTTCCCCTTTTTTCACTTTGGTAAGAAAAGAACCTAAAGCAGGCATGGTCAAGCGAGAGGATGTCAACCAGATTGTGTCACTGATGGCCGAACCGGTGTATGGTTGTAGGCGGTACGTCTGAAGTCCTGTTATCATAAGGTAATTCAACAAGTGAGAGTTTTTTGTATTATGTATATGTATCATGTTCATTCATCTTATATATTCATGCTCATTCCCAGGCTAATACAAGCGATATGCAGGGAGTAGTTAACCCTCTTGGCATATTGGTGTTTTCAGGCGAGATACATGTTCGTTAGTTCTCTCCCTTTTCTTAGGAGGAAAAAGGGGGGGGGTGCTGTGACGCGAATGTGATTCGGTTCCGTGAACTTGACGGTCCTTTTAGGTCTCCGTTAGTCAAGTTTGAAGTCTAAAATCTTTCTCCAAGGGGCAAAATTAGCATGTATGGCTTGCCCCTTCCCACCAGGTTACTGATCAAATCTGGTGTATATCAGAAGTAACAGAATGGTGAGTATTGATCGAAGGAGAATGCAGGAAATGTCAATTTCCCTTTCTCCGAGATCTAACAATACTCACCATTCTGTTACGGACCCAGCCTCCCAGCCCCACGGAGGCAAGCCATAGTTTTCTCTTGTTTGGTGGCTATGCAAACAATATGAGCTCTATGGTAAACGGGTACTCGGCAGTGGGGAGCCGGGTACCCGGTTCCCAAGAGTCGGTAAAGCTTTCTAAGTCTATAATCCTAGAGCCGCTGTCAGGGCCAGCTGTATATCAGAAGTAACAGAATGGTGAGTATTGTTAGATCTCGGAGAAAGGGAAATTGACATTTCCTGCAATCCACTCGCTTTAGCTGTTTTGAAACGATAGTTAGTGACCACACTGCTTTTCACCCTTTTCTCACTTCGGTAAGAAAAGAACCTAAAGCAGGCATGGTCAGGCGAGAGGATGTCAACCAGATTGTGTCACTGATGGCCGAACCGGTGAATGGTTGGAGGCGGTACGTCTGAAGTCCAATTATCATAAGGTAATTCAATAGTGAGAGTTTTTTGTATTATGGATATGTATCATGTTCATTCATCTTATATATTCATGCTCATTCCCAGGCTAATACATGGAGTATGCAGGGAGCAGTTAACCCTCTTGGCATATTTGTGTTTTCAGGCGAGATACATGTTCGTTAGTTCTCTCCCTTTTCTTAGGAGGAAAAAGGGGGGGGGACTGTGACGCGAATGTGATTCGGTTCCGTGAACTTGACGGTCCTTTTAGGTCTCCGTTAGTCAAGTTTGAAGTCTAAAATCTTTCTCCAAGGGGCAAAATTAGCATTTATGGCTTGCCCCTTCCCACCAGGTTACTGATCAAATCTGGTGTATATCAGAAGTAACAGAATGGTGAGTATTGATCGAAGGAGAATGCAGGAAATGTCAATTTCCCTTTCTCCGAGATCTAACAATACTCACCATTCTGTTACGGACCCAGCCTCCCAGGCCCACGGAGGCAAGCCATAGTTTTCTCTTGTTTGGTGGCTATGCAAACAATATGAGCTCTATGGTAAACGGGTACTCGGCAGTTGGGAGCCGAGTACCCGGTTCCCAGGAGTCGGTAAAGCTTTCTAAGTCTATAATCCTAGAGCCGCTGTCAGGGCCAGCTGTATATATCAGAAGTAACAGAATGGTGAGTATTGTTAGATCTCGGAGAAAGGGAAATTGACATTTCCTGCAATCCACTGGCAATATATTATAATACACCAGGATGCCACCAGCCAAGTGACATCATTTGCTATGATTCAGAATGAGACTGAGTATTGCTTAGGGAATAAAAGACAAGTTTAAAACTAAACCTGCATCTGTCCTTTGTAATGGAAGCATAATCTCACGGTGCACTATTGGTACTTTACATTCTCGGTTCACTGACTAGTGATCTCTGCATGGCCATGTAGGGATGACAACAAATTTCTTACATAACGATAATTAGAACGGGTAATAATTATTGAATTTACCCATCTTACAGTGTTGTCCAGGGTTCAAACACCTGCAGAATGAAATTCCCCATTTTCCCAAGTCTAATAATATTATTTAAAATTCCATATCAATTTTATGATGCCACTGTGACGTCTACAATCAATGTACATTCCTACCAATTTTTGGAGAAAAATGTAATTAGTAGCCAAAATTATGAATATTTTTAATATTAATTTATCTATAATTAATATACTGTAGATAAATTAATGATAAAAATATGATGATTTTGGCTACTAAAATATTATTTTGCAAGTGGGAATCACAGTCACCTGATAATATTTTAATTTTCCATACTTTTTTAACCTATAGGCTTTAGCAATTCCATATTGTGCAAGGACTGGATATGGGTTTCTTAAAGCGGTACTAATCTCTTCTCAAATGTTATACTACACCGATAGATAATGGTTTATAGATTCCAGATCATTCTTATCCTGTCACATTCCCGTTTCTGTATCACAATTATCTGCTTTGTAAAATCGCGTAGCTGTTGAACAGTGACCGCCACCATTTTGTCTGCTCAAGCGATAGCGTGTGATGTCATGTAAGTGCCAATGCATTACATTCTTTATTATGTAATACTCATCTCGTTGAATATTTTGAAACTAATTTAACTGGAAGTTGTTGCTGCCTAAGGCAGCAACAACTTCCAGTCAAATTGATGTCATGTAAGTGCCAATGCATTACATTCTTTATTGTGTAATACTCATCTCGTTGAATATTTTGAAACTAATTTAACTGGAAGTTGTTGCTGCCTAAGGCAGCAACAACTTCCAGTCAAATTAGTTTCAAAATATTCAACCGCTTACCTGTATGATTGCTTTTATACCACACTGCCAAACTATAGCTGGCGCCTCTATGACTGTGCTATATCCCGAGGCAGAGAGGCTAGGCTTTTTCTGGTTGGTAGAAAAGTAAATCATGACAGCGATCGTAGGCTGTAGAAATGTAGCAACGACTGAATATATTTCTTTAGTGGCATGATGAAAATCTTAACATTACCTGCATAGTTTATGAGTGGCATATTAGATCACCTGAATAGCTATCAAGAGTTCAGATTAGTTAGCCTTTAATCCTATTATATACAGTGTATAAATCATGTGTACAATAAAATGTGCCAACAGGAACTGCAGAAACTTAACTCTTCAATGAGTATGCTGGGCATGTTTGCTGGCCAAAACCAACCAAACTGTGGTCTTGACGAATGCCCATTTGCAGTACAAGAGAAGAGGATTTTTGATAATTTACCACTGAAATGACTTGCTCCATAACCGAGCCAGTCATTCCAGTGGTAAATCTTCAAAAATACTCTTCTCGTTGTCCTGCAAATCGAATCCAAAGTCAAATGAAAAGAAATATCTTTAAAAACGGGAACATAAACTAATTAAACATGATCCAGATCAACCCTGTATTGATGACTTGGTTATGGAGGTAGTCATTACCACATTCACTGAATGTGATATGGCGCCTCCATAACCAAGCCTTCCCTCTAAGTTTTCAAGATTGCCATCTTTCGCAGTCATAGACCTAAATTGTTTGATCATAGGATTTTTTAGCTCTTATAGTGTAAGTCAAAGAACATGAGTCGCGTACAGTCGGACAAACAGTGAAATGAACCAATCTTGAAAACTGCTTATGGACTATGATATGGCATCATGATGGTAGAGGAAACACTGCCTCTGAATAACAAATCTAATATAATAACTCTAATATCAGTTTATGTTGATAAGACATTGCCCGATACGGATAGCTCGATCAGATCTCCTCATTGACAGATGAAGAATCTCAGGATTTTTTATTCCCGCTATGGTCCGACTCGATTGTCTCAGATTCATATAAAGATATGACAATCACCTCAGCGTTAGTATCAATAGCCACACATACTAGTGCATTGATCATCAAGAGCTGGTTCAGGTTTGCGTCTATGTGGACCATAAGGTTGCACATTTGGATTACGCTTGGACATAAAATTAGGACCCTCAAGTGTAATGCGCAAAAGGCATTCAATAGTGGGCTCACTGAGACGTTTTCTCCAATCACTTTTTACACGACCCATGGCTGAAAACGATCTCTCAACCACTGCATTTGAGGCAGGGAACACCAGTAAGAACTGAATAATGACACAGATTTGGAAATCGATCCTTGTAGTTTAGCAGAAAACATGCCCACAGTTCTCGTCTTGCCTTGAGATGCTGCAAAATTTTTAACCAGAACAATTTAAAGAGGTTCCATTCTCTAAAAACATCTTCTTTGTCGATTTCTTTTAGCTTTAAAAGTGACTCAAAGTGGCTGCACAGTGTCTCAATTTCAGACTGACCAAAGTTGTCCAACTCATCTTTGCTTGTCGGATACGTCTGAATCTGCAGTAACTGTAATGTTTGAAACAAGTCTATGTAGATCACCAAATCTTTGTGTCATGAAGTCTCTTAACCGTTCTATGATTGTCTTACTTTGGGACTTGTAATCAGCCACGCCTTTGTTAACATGTGTAAGTTTAACTTCACAAAATGTTATGTCCGAGTCCTCATTGCTTTCAGTCTCATTGTTCGCTGCCTGGATCAAGACTGCTAATTTTCCTGATGAGCTATCACTAGTATTGAGAATGGTGTCCAGTGACTGAAAAAACTGTTCCAAATAGCAAAGAGAAAACAGCAATTCTCCTTCGATCAATACTCACCATTCTGTTACTTCTGATATACAGCTGGCCCTGACAGCGGCTCTAGGATTATAGACTTAGAAAGCTTTACCGACTCCTGGGAACCGGGTACCCGGCTCCCCACTGCCGAGTACCCGTTTACCATAGAGCTCATTCTTGTTTGCATAGCAACAAGTGCAATACATGCTTTTCGCATTAAGGATTTTAGTGTTTTTTAAAAGAATCTAAGTCTTTAATCAGTGATAGTTTGTGTGTTCTGAAAGGATAACTAAGGACTATGGAGAATACCGCCCAAGATAACCAGGTTGTATTGTTCTTTATATCCATAGTTAAAAGACTTAGGTCTCTAAATTTCGTTGTGTCGCATGTTCCAATTTCTAACCCCATAGAATCTGGGACGTGTGCTAGCAACGATATATGCCAGACGATCGCCTTCTTTAAACCCCAACAGGCGATCGGCAGATATGAAAATAGGTGTTTGCTACGGTATTTCTAACACGAATATCGGCTGACGTCGTTCTCCGTAGAATCCGAGCGGGTGACGTCACACCCGGTCGCTCGGATGTTTATGTGAATAAAAATTTTTTCATTAATTCGCGCATCTTGTTCTGGGTGCTGCGTACTAAAAAATGGTACCGGAAACTTTAGAATGATCAAGTTTACGTGCGATCACGATCGGTTTGCAATGATCGGTGGTTTCAAAATTCTTGAGTAGATGCGTGGTCTGCGGTTTTACCGTGTGAGACAGCAGTTGTTATACATTTTGTTGTTTTCTTCACATATCGTGCTGCGTTCGTTAGGAGTATAATTTATATTGATTAGTAAATATACCCTGAATGCTATGCGATATGATTCCTGGAGCCGTTACACATCCTGTAGGATCTATTATGGGTGTGTTGTGCCCGCCGCGTTCTTGTCGTCATAATTAATGCGATCGTTGTTGTAACGTGGCGGGGTGGGGTGCGGGAGGTTACGGTTAATTTATGAGTCAAAATATTTGAAAATTAATTGTCTGCCTTCCATCCGTGTCTCGTTCCGCTTGTTTATTGTAGGTTTGTGCTTATTTTATAGGCCAAGCCAGCCCCGCCATCATGTGACGACTGCCATAAGTTTGTCCGTGTAATGTTCAAGGACCATGTCTGTTTTAGGTGTGCCCTGTGTAATATAGATCATAGGTGTAATGTTTGTGCAGTGTGGTCCGTCGAAACGATGGTTAAGTTCCTTGCCCAGAAGGACTTGGCTGGGTCTGACGCGGGGTCAGGCGGTCCGAGAGGAAATCGTGGAGCGCCCGGTTCGGCCGGTGGGGGTGCTCCACGTCCCCAGCTGGAGGTGGCGGAGATGGCACCGCCGGCGTGGTTTGGTCCGGCTATGCAGGGTTTTCTGCATAGCGTTCTGCCCACGCTGGTGTCGTCCCTGCTACCAAAGGTTGGGGGGCAGTTTCTCCCCATGCCTGGTACGGATCCTGTCTTCGGACAGGATTCTGGACTGGTTACCGAGGGGGCCGTCTCGTACGGCCCCCTGGCGGGTCCGTCTGGCTTCGGCCAGACGGGTTCTGTCTCTCTGCGGCCACCTCCGGGTGGTCCAGTAGCGGTGGCCGGTCCGTCAGGTGTGGGAGCCGTCCGCCAGGACGGCTCCACGGTTTATTCGTCTAGTGACGGCTCTTCGGAGTCTGAAGACGATGAGGCCGAGGAGGAGAGGTTGCTGCGGCCCGTGAAGCCGCAGGTGGAGAATATGGAGGTTGATTCCGTCCTGGACGGAACCGGCCTCCATTTGTCTGGTTTGGCGCAAGCCAGGTCAGCGGCTCCGCCTGCGGCTGAGGCCAATCCGTTACCGTGCACCGGTTCCGCGCGGCTTGGTTTGTCACCAGCCGTCAGGGGAACCGGTGTGCCGGGCCAGGCGTGGTACTCACCTATCTCGCCTGGTCCGGCAGCCGGACATGGGGTGCCGTTGGCGCCCGTGGCCGGCGACGGTTCCGCGACGGTTACGGGTCCGTACGGTTTTCCGTGCGGACCTACCCCATGGACCGGAGTGTTTCATGGGGTGGCGGCGGAACCATGTGGTAGCGGAGTGCCTGGCGTGTCAGCCGTGGCTCCTGGCCGGGAGGCCATGGCTGGCAGACCCGTAAGCATGTCAACGGGTGACGTGTTTGCGGGGGTATCTTCTTCGGAGTTAGACTGGTCTGATGCGCTGGCGTGGCTAGCCAGAGTTGACCCGTCTGTGGTTTCGGCCACGGCCGATGAAGATGCGCCCCGTCCGTCGGTTGCGTCGATTAGGACGGGGATTTTGCCCGCGGCCCGGATCCAGTCAGTGGGACTGGATCCACGGTTCATTGATTTGTTGGATGCTATTTATAGTAAACAACTAATGACCAAGGGTCAGCTCCCTGCGGCCTCCAGGGAGGTGCGGGCAAGGTGCCGTATTCCGCGGGGGGGAATACGACAGGTATGGTGTAGTCCCGTCGGTCACGGAGGATGACCGATGGGTACTGGGCGTCCAGAGTGCCGGGTCGGGTGGTCCCGGTCCGGCACTAGTGGATAAGGCCCAGGTACACCAGGAAGAAGTCCTGGCCCTATGCGATGAGGGTGTGAGGGCAGCCATGAGCGCTGTCAATCACTCCTATCGTCTACTTCAGTCGGTGTGGGCTGAAGCGGGGGCAGGCCACCCTGTGCCACCTGTGGCGCTATCGTGCGTTAATGACGGCTTGGTGCTGTCAATGGACGCATTGGCAAGGGTGCAAGCGCGTGTGACGAAATCCAGGAGGCAAATGGTCATTGACCATATGCGTCCGGCTACGGCAGTCAGGGAGCGTCTTCTTGGGACGCCCCTGACAGGGCCTAGCATCTTTGGTGGCCAAGCGCGAGCCATCTTAGAGGACACCGCCAGTATTGCGCAGAATCGGTTAGCGGTAAATCTCCAGCTAGAGCTGGTGCGGCAAGCGCACGCACTAGGGGCTGTGGGCAAGCCGCTAACCGGACAGCCTTCAAAGAAACAGAAAAAGCATAAGGGCAAGGCGAAAGCCAGGCCTATTGCGACGTCTGTTTCGGCTGGGTTCTCGGAGCCGCCGCCGGCGAAGAAACCCAGGAAGGCTGTAGAGGCGCCTACCCTCCCCAATGTTGCTCCTGACTGCCCTAGAGGTGGTAAGGGGAAGGGTAAGGGTAAGGCCTCAAAGGGCGGACAGAAGGGGCCGAAGCGTACCTGAGGGTACGCAAGCTCCCTTCATATCCGCCTGGACCGCACCTGTGCGACAGGAACAGCGGTGCCAGTTATACCCGTCGTACCTAGAACGAAATGGTTCTCACTCTCTCTCGTTAAGAAAGGGGGGAGGGGGGGCGGACTGCGAGCCGGACAACCCCGTTAGGCGTCTATGGTGGGTGGAAGGCTCATGCGTTTCGTCGAGGTTTGGCGAGGTGTGACGTCAGACAGTCTGGTCCTGGGATGGTTATCCCAGGGTTACATGCCGGAGTGGTGGGACTTTCCGCCACAAAATCTGTCTTTGGCACCAGTCTGGACACCCGTACCAAGGGAGCCAGACAAGTTAGAAGCCGTTCAAAAGGAAGTGTCGGGTTTGCTTCTGAAGGGAGCAATAAAACCAGCAAACCGGAACACTCCGGGCTTCTATTCAAACATGTTCCTTGTCCCCAAGAGCACGGGGGGATGGAGACCCATACTCAATCTCAGGCCATTAAATTGGTTTATCCATACGCCTCGGTTCCAGATGGAAACACCGAGGTCGGTAATGGCGGGATTGAGGAAAGGAATGTGGTGTGTATCGATCGATCTGAAAGATGCATATTTCCACATTCCGATCAATCGGAGTTGGCACAGGTTTCTGAGATTTGCGTTTCAGAATCAAGTATGGGAGTTTACAGTTCTCCCGTTTGGCCTGTCGACAGCTCCGAGGGTTTTCACAAGAGTGGTCCTTGCGGTGACAGCGTTTCTCAGAAAAGAGAACGTGGCGCTACACACCTACATAGACGACTGGCTGCTCAAGGCAGACTCGGCAGCCAGGTTGAACGTGGATACTGCTCTGACTCTGAAGTTACTTTCAGATCTAGGCTGGATAGTCAACAAGGAGAAATCCGAGTTGACACCCACTCAACATTTCGTTTATTTGGGGATGCG
The DNA here is from genome assembly GCA_034401795.1 of Chaetoderma sp. LZ-2023a. NCBI lineage: Eukaryota > Metazoa > Mollusca > Caudofoveata > Chaetodermatida > Chaetodermatidae > Chaetoderma > Chaetoderma sp. LZ-2023a. Next base: position 56,771,831 of record CM067363.1, on the reverse strand, counting down.
ATTCGACCTCGAGGAGGGCAGGGTTTACCCGTCAGAGCCCAGAGTGGTGTCTCTGTTAGCCATCCTCGGGAGTTTTCGAGTGGGAAACCACATTCAGGCAAGGCGGTTCCTTCAGATGCTGGGCATGATGGTCTCCATGGAGCAGGTTATCCCGTACGCTGCTCTAATGCGAAGACCTATCCAGTTGTATCTGATGTCTCTGTGGAAACAGAGAACAGAACCCCTGTCAAAACTGGTGCCAGTTTTGGAGCCGATAATATCGCATCTTCTATGGTGGAAACAGCGTCAGAATCTCCTAATAGGGGTTTCGCTGCACCTACCCCACCCCCAGCTGTCCGTTTACACGGATGCATTGCTGGAAGGGTGACGGTGCCTGCCTGGGAGAACACCAGGTCTCGGGCACATGGACTCTCCCGGAGAGTCAGCTGCATATCAATCTGTTGGAAATGATGGCAGTGGAACTGGCGTTGGAAGAGTTCCTTCCGATGATCAGGGGCAAGGTGATATTGATACGGTCGGACAATTCGACAGTAGTATCATATATAAATCGCCAAGGAGGGACCAGGTCGCCCACCCTGTGCATCAGGGTGTGGCACTTGATTCAATGGTGCAGGAATTACTCGGTTGTTTTGAAAGCAGCTCATATTCCTGGCCGATTGAACATTCTGGCGGATGCTTTGTCTCGCAGACAGAGAATCCTGCCAACAGAATGGTCCCTCAACCCTCCAGTTCTACGACGGATCTTCGAGCATTGGGGCAAACCCAACGTGGACTTGTTCGCCACAAAGGAAAATGCTCAAATCATGACATATGTCTCGCCGATTCCAGATCCAAATGCCGTCGATACAGACGCTCTGGCGATAAGCTGGAGAGGGATGCACGCTTACGCGTATCCACCCACCATTCTTCTACCGAAGGTATTGGTGAAGGTCAGGGAGGAACCGTGTCTGGTCCTGCTAATAGCGCCGTATTGGCCGAGCAGGGCGTGGTTCACGGATCTTCTAGATCTGCTGGTGGAAAATCCTGTGCAGTTGCCCGAGATTCCGAACATAATCTCCCAGGCCAAGGGACGCTTCCTACACGAGCGTCCCGAAATGTTCAAATTGACTGCGTGGATGTTGTCAAACAACGTTCCACGTCGGAAGGCTTTTCTCGACAGGCTGCTGATTTCATCGCGGCTGCGAGAAGGAGGTCAACCTTCAAGTCATATAACAACAAGGTTAACAGATTTGCAGACTGGTGTGAAGAAAAGGGTATTGATACCTTTCAATCCACTATTCAGCAAATAGCAGACTTTCTCTGTGAGCTGTTCTTTACAGGACTAGCTCCCGTCACAATTGCTGGATACAAGTCAGCTTTGGCATCAGTTATCCCTTGTCTAGCCAACAGGGATAGTCCAGAGGTGGCCCAGTTAAACGTGATGTTGAAGGGAATGAGCAATCTCCGCCCGAGACAACCGGTAGTCATTCCAGCCTGGAGTCTATCTTTAGTGCTTAATGTACTGGCCAAGCACCCATTCGAACCGTTGCGTTCGGCTAGTCTAAAGCATTTGACTCTAAAGGCGGTCTTTCTATTGGCAGCTTCTTCAGCTAGAAGGCGCAGTGAGATCCATGCGCTTTCGGCAGAGAGGAACCGATTTATTGTTTCTGGAGAAGGTCTGCGTCTTCTGCCAAGAGCAGAATTTATGTCAAAGAACCAATCTTTGAGATATCCCGGCAAACCGATCATTATACCGAAGTTAACCAGGTTTGATCGTGATGCCAGTGTCTGGTGCCCGGTCCGTGCTTTGACTAAGTACAAGAAACGGACTGACTCGTTACGGTCGAACGATAGACATCTGTGGATCTGCCATAAAAAGCCTTATGGCGCCGCATCCATGGATACTATCTCTCGTTGGGTGGTCGAATGCATTCAGACTACTCATGAGATGGCGACTGGGCACCAGGTGCAGGGCGTAAGGGCACACGATGTTAGAGGAATAGCCGCCTCGACCGCCCTTTACAATGGTGTTCCGTTAGAGGACATCATGGCCGTTGCACAATGGCACTGTGAGTCCTCATTTACGGATTACTATATGAGGGATGTGTCAGACTCAGCCAATCCACTCGCTTTAGCTGTTTTGAAACGATAGTTAGTGACCACACTGCTTTTCCCCTTTTTTCACTTTGGTAAGAAAAGAACCTAAAGCAGGCATGGTCAAGCGAGAGGATGTCAACCAGATTGTGTCACTGATGGCCGAACCGGTGTATGGTTGTAGGCGGTACGTCTGAAGTCCTGTTATCATAAGGTAATTCAACAAGTGAGAGTTTTTTGTATTATGTATATGTATCATGTTCATTCATCTTATATATTCATGCTCATTCCCAGGCTAATACAAGCGATATGCAGGGAGTAGTTAACCCTCTTGGCATATTGGTGTTTCAGGCGAGATACATGTTCGTTAGTTCTCTCCCTTTTCTTAGGAGGAAAAAGGGGGGTGGGGCTGTGACGCGAATGTGATTCGGTTCCGTGAACTTGACGGTCCTTTTAGGTCTCCGTTAGTCAAGTTTGAAGTCTAAAATCTTTCTCCAAGGGGCAAAATTAGCATGTATGGCTTGCCCCTTCCCACCAGGTTACTGATCAAATCTGGTGTATATCAGAAGTAACAGAATGGTGAGTATTGATCGAAGGAGAATGCAGGAAATGTCAATTTCCCTTTCTCCGAGATCTAACAATACTCACCATTCTGTTACGGACCCAGCCTCCCAGCCCCACGGAGGCAAGCCATAGTTTTCTCTTGTTTGGTGGCTATGCAAACAATATGAGCTCTATGGTAAACGGGTACTCGGCAGTGGGGAGCCGGGTACCCGGTTCCCAGGAGTCGGTAAAGCTTTCTAAGTCTATAATCCTAGAGCCGCTGTCATGGCCAGCTGTATATCAGAAGTAACAGAATGGTGAGTATTGTTAGATCTCGGAGAAAGGGAAATTGACATTTCCTGCAATCTACACTATCTCCTTGTAAGCTGAGTGATAGTTGTGATAGTGGTTCAAGTAAATCCACAAACATCAGCAGAATCACAACGAAGTAATAGCTCTTTAGTTTCCCGAGAAAGCCTACAACTTTAGCTTTATCTTCGCCTTTGACTGTGGAGTCCTCTGTCATATTTTCCAAATGTGCCACTATAACTGGGTATGACCTGATTAATGCCAAGCATGCCTTACGCTTAAAGTGAACCCATCGTGTTCCGTGTGCTTTTTCTGCTTTCTGGACAGCTTCTGCCATGATATTGGAAAGTGTCTTTAGCTCACTTAATCTTTTTGGACTGTTTTCTTAAAAGTAGTAAAGATTAGTCAGCATTGTTGGTACCTCATCTATGTATGTTCCCTTGAAAGCATCCTTTGCACCTAATTCGAGTCCATGGTTTAAACAGTGAACCACCACAATCCAGTCCATGTCATGCTGTAATAGGGCAATGAGGCCCTTGCGTTTACCCATATTAACATTGGCTCCATCAGTCATGAAGCCAACCAATTTTTGATTCAAATCATTGATACCAAGTTCTGTAAATGCATCTTCAATGCATTTCTTTAGTCCTTCCGCATTGGCGTGTTCAACATCTTTTATATGGACAAAATGGTCTTCTGTCACACCACTTTAATTTACAAATTTTATGTACATGGACTCCCATTTTAACAATTTCTTGACTAGGCTGTCCAGCATTGGCTTTGCAATGTCCATAGTTAGTTCCTGACATTTTACTTCATTTATGTAGGTGTTGCCGAGATTGACACCATGGTTTTTTTCTGTCTCAACAAAAGTTCCAAATTTGCTGAATGGTATCTCCTCCTTCGCTAGGGCATAAGCAATGTCTATTAGCTTGCTTATCCTGTTTCTTTCTTCTTTTTGTCCATACTGCATTACTCTGCCAATGGCAGTAGCACTCACTTTGTTTTTATAATCATGCCTGACAGTTCTGATGCTCTCTTATGTGGTTCTGATTTGTAGGTTGTCTTTTTTCAAAGCCGAACCACTGGTTCCTTTTACAAAAGCATTTGAATAGTTCCTAGTATGACTAATTTTATCCTCATTCTCCCTGCATACTGTACAATATATAGATATTACTTTTCCGTTTTCATCAACGACGCGGATCCACCTTCGTTGTGGATCGATGTCCTTAACGATGTTGTGAGCACTAGATACCTGATCGCTCTGATTAACTTGACAATCATAATACAGATTCTCCTTTACTAGAAGAACAAAATGCTTTTTAAATTTTTGTAATCGGCCCAGCCAAAGCTGAGATAAGCATATAGCAACCACTTTGACAACCAAACGTTTTTAGCCATCGCGCTAGAATTGTGATGTCACACCGGGATGACACCAATTCCTATTAGTCTAGATTATTATCTCGGGGAGCATAGCTGGGCTCTCTACTGCTGCGCGTATTAGGCACCTATGCACCTAATCTTTGATAATTCATTGGTCACACAGGGACACCACATTGTTCGAGATGTACAAAGGTTCTATATTATCGAAGTTGATTATATTTTTGTTGATTAAACTTAAAGAACAGACGTCATGGTCACGGTGCCTGACATCACAATTCCAACGTATAGGCCTGTTAGAGGTGACAGTAACATCGGATTTTGTGTAGGTGAATTAGGCTATATTTAATCAAACCCACCCACACACTTCAAATACAATGTTACAAATGCATATATATCTTATCTTTCTGGATTGACTGCAGAGATTTTGCATAGGTGATAGGCATGCATGTACACAAATGTACAACTTTTTAAATGATAGTTAAGTGGGCCTACACCGCTCAGTGCACGTACGATCGCAATTTACCATTGTGTAGGCTTATGAATAAATTTATGGTTGCAATATAGCAGTTACTCCAGTTATGTGTTTAAAATTAACTAAAATGTCAGGTGAATATAAATCTAATCTAAACTAATCTATTTGCGTATAGTCTACATTGGCATATTGTTGACAGTACATGGTTTGTTTACAATTTAGGCAGCAGTCGAGGTGCGTAGCGAGGCTTTAACTGCCGTCTGCACTCGTATAGTACAACTTAAATAACATATACTGTTGAATATTTTGAACATAATTGGGTTGGATTTCAACCCAAATTGTGTTCAAAATATTCAACATAACGTTTCTTGTATCATGTTCATATGGTTCTAACTAACATATTTGTGTTTTTGCTTTGGAAGCATTTAAACTTATTTATGAGCTGCACTGTAAGTAAAGATGCTACGCTAGCGACCTCTGAACATCTGTCAGTTCACCTACCTATTTAAAATTTGTTCATCCGCTACAGTTTTGCTTTTTCATAACATTGAAATATGAGTGTGCTACTTCCATACATGGAAGAAGTTGGTTTGAAAACGATATAGTTCATATGGTTGTCACAGGCATGCGCCCCCCCCACACGCGCGCGCGCACACACACACACACATTTTCAGAAAAAGTTGTAACTGCACTCTGTAGCCTATATATTTAGATATGAATAATAGTACAATTATAGCCATCGTCAACCTCCCCCACCCACCTCGATCATCACACTCACATCCATCCATCCCAGACAGTACATAGTACACCCAGTCCTTTCAAGAATGGTAATGAATCCGCAATTAGGCCTACTAGACTACAGAGTATTTGTCACATGCATTGAAATATTGTCGATTTTCAGCATTGCCCATGGTTTACCGTAGTTATAGACCTATTATTATGTGAATATAGCTATCCATGAAACCATTAAAAATGAGTAAATATCATAAATTCATTTCTTGAAGACTTAGCTTCAACATGACATAATTTATGTTATTGTAGGTGAAGTCTATCCTGTGAAACACACGTTTAAAAATATGTTACCTTTGTACTACAGACAGAGAAATATTGACCCAGCTCACAGCGCCGTTCCCGGTGTGACGTCACAGCGAGTAGTGATGTGATTCAGATTGAGGCGTAATTTAATCTCGTTATTTGGGCTGCCTAACATATTTTTCTCACTCCAAAGTGACGCTATTGTGTTTAAATGGTGTAGTAGACCATAAAACTAATTGAAACTCGTTATCGACCGAAAGTCCTCACAAGACCTTTAATCTACCTTTCAACAGTGTTTATGTTGATTGCCATAATTGTTGATCAGATAGTCATACCAGTACTACATAAGATTCTTAAAAAAACCCAGCAAAGTTCTTTGCTGCACATGTTTGAATTATAAATTAAACCCTGATAATGCATGTTACTGGGCCAGTACTGGATCAATACAACCTGGTATTGATCCAGTACTGGACCAGTAATATGCGCTATCAGTGAAACTTTTGCTTGTAAAATGTTGATTTGCAGATGAGAATTGTATTTTTGAAAATTGTTTACCACTGGAATGATTTTCTCTGTCATTGGGACAGCCATTCCACTGACAAATTTTCAAAAATGGTCTTGACCATGTTGACCTGCGAAGGGGCATTCTCATGAGCACTATATAAGATGTTTCTGGCTGATTTGACCACTAAGACGAACAATATACATGTAACAATAGAGCTACGTTTAAAAATGGCTACACCGAGTTATTCGATTCTATTTTATAATTTGAAATGCTGTGTAAGCTTAAACTGGTTGGTGTTCCAACGGGGAAACATTTCAAAACATGTGTGCATGATCAAAAGCAGCTTTTTTCATCTACACACGTTATGAGTAGGTGAATCCGAAAACAACCGAAAAGCATAATTTGCCGATTTCACAAAACGTTTTCCCTATGGAATGCAGGACTGGTTCCAATGTAGCAGTCGTTGATACATGTACTATACCGGGAGCGAGGCAATATTTTCAAGCCGAAAGAATTCACAATTTTTTTACAGTGTATTGGCGCTTCGCTTGTGTTGTTCAAGCCACGAACAGAATAAATATGGAATGTAGTCTTTTCTAATATGGTTTCAAAATAATCTAGATGGAGATCAGTGTTAAAATGTGTAATATAACAAAATTCTAACCAATAAATTACCTCAGTCGATCGATAGAAATTACGGGAATATAGTTTACATGTACTCTTCAATTTATGGCATAGACAAACATGTTCCCGATTTCGTTTGGTTTCTCCATAGAGATAGCTATCTATGGAGCGCTTACTGAACTCGCGTCACCGATGGTCGTTTGTCCAATAGTGAAGGAATGTATGGAGATATGCGCTATATATGTCTATGGGCTATATCGGAATCCGTCTCCAACGCATGCGCATCTCGCTACCTTACTAAATTTGACAAGTGTTTTGCAACTTTTAGCGACTTTTTATCAAAAATATTTTGAAATTAAGTGAATTGACTGAATTTTACATGAAAATTATGTATCGCAGCAAAAAGCTACGCGAAGTTGTGAATGTGTAGCAACAGGTACTCATTTGCATCGCATTTTGCGATGCGATACCGCTCAAAATATTCCCTGAAATGTGTACGTAATAGAAGTTGCCCCCCCCCCCCCTACTTTCTCAGAGAATTATCAAAGACAAACTCAGCATTTGTGCGGAAAAGCAGCAATGACTTTCCGGACAAATTAATTTCAAAATCTTCAGTAAAGCAATGAAGCTAGCAGAAAATCTGTTCTTGTGTTAATGTTTGGTGGGTACTGAACATAATGACATTAAAAGTGTTTTTTCGTATTTCCTCTTTTGAGAGTTACTAACCCAGACAGGTTAGCGCAGGTGTAGGTTTACTAACCTGTGTAAAATTCTAATCTACTATCCTCGGGTTAATGGGTTAGTGTTAAAATCGAGCCCTGCTGTAGTGCAAAGCCGCACCTGCCCAGACATCCTATTGATTCTCCACTTGTGCCAATCCAAGCAATGGTTGGTTTAGACATTTAGCGCATTTGATGAATGTACCGGTGATGTTTGATAATAAACACACAATCAACCATATTGTGTTTGAAAGATTAGAATCCTCCGTTGCTCATCCACCCATACATCATTTCAAACTAACTTGATTGCACTTTCTTGACATTGTGTACTTCTCCCCCCCCCCCCTTCCCCTCCCCCTCCCATGACACACTTTTTTGGCATAGAGTACATGTATAATGCACCTATTTTCGTTACTCAAAATTTAACTCAAGTTATTTTTAGCTCGACTGCGAAGTGAAACGAGCTAATGCGATACCCTGCACGTCGTCCAGTGACGGCGGTCATGGCATCCAATTTTCGTTTAAGATTGTGTGATGGCGATCGATTATTAAAAAATGTTCGTGATTACTCGATTAATCAACTTCAAAAGAATATCAATGATGAAAATTGCAATTGTGGTTAGAAAAGTTCATTTACAGGGCAAGGGAAGGCCGTTTTTGAAAATGTATCACGGGCATGCCTGGCTCGATTCTCAAGCCAGGCATTCCAGTAATACATTTTCAAAAATAGTCTTCTCTTGCCCTGCAAATGTACATACGCGGTACATTCACTAAGCAAAATGTAGTTTTTCATGACCGATCGCAAGCCTGGAAATAAGGTGCCTGTCAAGGTCATTGTCAGGCACCAAACTATCAAATGTCAGGCACAGTCTTGTCGGTTCCTGACATTTTTTCAGGTACAGATTTACAGTCCCAGTAGTTGCAGTGTTCAACAATTTAAGAGTCTGCATACAAGTGTTGGCAAAGCCATAAAATATTCATCTACCTACATGTAAGGTGTATCACGATCATTATGACACATGATTAGGTTGCTTTTTGACATGTTACTAATAAGTTCAAGTAAAAAGCAATGTAAAGTAGAACAATGTTGACAAGCAGCAAATGTCCGGTACTAAATAGCTGGTGCCTGACAGAGTGTTGGACACTGTTGAAAAAGTTATTTCCAGGCCTGCGATCGCATTAGAAAGTAATTGGGGGGGGGTGCAAGTTATATTTTATGCGATAGAAAATATTCACGATTATTCGATTATTTAATTTTTAATCAAACAAATTCATGATATAAAACATAATCGCGATTTTCAATTTAATCATGTAATCGCGCAAGCCTTGTAGAAAGTATTTATGTAAGCACATGATGACGAGATCCAAGAAGTGTTAAGAGACTAACTACTAAACGTATATGATCTGTATCACTAGGCTTAACTTAGAAACCTTTACTTGTCATGCTAGTCACATGCATGCAGAATAATAAATTTCCATTTAAAACCGGATCCTGGCTGGTCATTGTTTTGCAAATAAATGGCAGAAAGTGAAAAGCTTCCACCAACACCATCAGCTCAGCCACTTCAAAGCAACACATACTTAGGGTACACTTGCAAGTTTCTGTATATGGAGGGCTCTGTAGCAGCCGGATGTTTCCCAGCAAATGCATCTGATTTCTGGATCCTACGTTAAAAATTAATGGTACATGTATATAATGCACGGTATTTTTTTGATTTTACCACTGGAATCAATGGCTCACTAACCAAACTAGTCATTCCAGTGTTAAAAGTTTTGGCCTGCAATAATTTAGATAAATCCCACTGAAGGGTTAATTTTATCCCTATGCTTACATTGCAGTCATAGCTGGATATGGATAAGTCCAGGCGCCGGAGTACACGCAATGTCCGCAAACCTCCCCCTAGTGGCCTTGACCTTCATATGGAATGTGATGAGGATGAGCTACAGCAATGTCAACTGGATGCACAGGACAAAGCGAAGCGGGAGTATAATCAAGCATTGGACAAGATCAAGGTGGCACATGCCCAGTGTGCGACTATCATTAACAAGGTAAATTATTAACCATTTAATTGCCAAGTAAGCCAAAATTGCTTCGGTACTTTCAAACTTGTGATCTTACAAGGACTAGATCACACATCATGCATATCCCTGGTACAATTTCGGGTGTTATCCACACATTGTAAGTACATATACTTGGTGTTGAGAAATGTGTGTTCTAGCTCAGAGCATTGATTTACATAGAAATCTAAGACTAACTAAATAAACAATACTTGTAGGTACATGTACATGTACTGGTCAGCAGTTTGGTAATCTAAGCTTAGATCTCTATTTTAAATCAATATTCTGATAATCTGAGAATTCACGGTAGTATAATGGATTTCTATCGAATGTCGCACTATGTACAGCATGCTAATGTTTCTTAATATTTTGAAACTGTTTTACTTGGAGTTGTTGCTGCATCCTCTACTGGAAATCGTTTCTAAAAATTCCACCAACATTGTGCAATAAATACTACTAAGTAGTAGGTGTTGTATCTGCTCTGTAGAGTTGAAAAGGTTATAGATCTATATGCTATGATGTGCCTATATTGCCTATTTGATCTCAAATGTCAATCTGTATTAGATATTAGACCCTCTGATTAATATATCTAAGATACTTAGTCTAAACTTTACCACTTCTGATGAGTATTGGAGTATTTCCCACTTTTTGGATTATTTCCTGGGGCAGTATTTCCCGCACCGGGGAATTGCTGCCAACCCTGCCAGGTCAAGAAAAGATTTTTTTTAAATGTACCACTCGATAACCAAAGCCAGTCCTTACAGAGGTATTTTTTTATATCCTTTACATGTGAATATCTGTTAAAAAAGACAAAAGTTTGCTTTGCTTGATCAACCATGATCATTGAAACTATAATTATCCCGGCCTCAGGTCAGGATTCGAGGTTAGCTTAAATGAGCCACGATCCACCAGAGCGTAAATACCAAGTACATGTAGATTCCGCACTAATGGTTCACCATAGTTATCTCCTACATGCATGTAATGTTCAAAATTGTACTAACTAACATGTTTCTAGTTATCCCCCTACCCTTCCCCCCCCCCCCCCCCCCCCATATAAATATGTGGGTTATATAGCGCAGGGCTTTAGATTTACCTTATTTGGGCACCACCTATCTGGTCCGACATCCTTCAATGCTCCTCGAAACTAGAGAATTTTGAAATCAGAGAGATTGATTTTGAGCCCGTTTAGTTTTAATAGCACAATAATACCTCTAAATAGCCATAAAATGCCACAGCATCCATCTCTGAGTATTTAATTGACTAAATCAGTTAATTAGTGTTCATAGCAGCCATTAGGAATTTAATTTGGGTTCACTAATATGGGCGGATTTCATTTCGGTAAAGTCAAAGCTAAGGGGTAATCTAAAGCCCTGAATAGTGTTTGCTTTGTCCATCCGTCCATTATTCGGGTTTTTATTTCCGGATGATAACTTGAGTTCTATTGAAAGAACCCTATTGAGTTTGGCATCACCGGTCAAGGTCACTGACCTAATTAATTATGTAATATTGCGTTTATGGATGATAACTCGAGTTCTATTGAAGGGATCGTTACCAATCTGGTGTGTGGGAGCTTGTCTTTGGTAGTCCGAAGAATTTTTATTGATTTTGGTATCAAACAGTCAAAGGTCACTGTGACCTAATTAATGATGTAATATTGCGTTTCCGGATGATAACTTGAGTTCTATTGACAAAATGATTGAAGTGATCGTTACCAATCTGATAACTTGAGTTCGATTGAAGGGATCATTACTAATCTTGGGGGGGGGGGGGGGGAGGCGGTGGTGGGTGGGTGTTGGAGGTTGTCCTTGGTGTTTCGAAGAACCCTATCAATTTTGTTGTCAACGGTCAAGGTCACTGTGACCAATCTTGGGTGGGAGGTTGTGCTCTGATTGTCATTCTTGTTTTTGTTTTGAAAACTTGTTAACTTATTTATGAATTGTACTGTATATTGCGCAAATTGTTTATTCCATTCTTGCAGACATCGTACATCTCAGATAAACTACTAGCCAGTACAGCACTGAGGACTGCGGCGAACAATGTTTTCTTGCAAAAAGCTCCCATTGCTCCAAAACCGGTGGCTCAAGGTAACTGATTTATAGTCTAGATTAGGACATCCATTTAACCCTTCAACTTGCTTAGTGCTCAGGTATTTGTGAAAATTTCAAATTTTCTCAGAAATTGTCCATTTACAGAAGAAAATTGACACAGACCAATGGAGCGGAGTGATCTGTCCCGCAAATATATAACATTATGCTCAATGGACCTTTCCAGTTTTTGCTAAGCCCCGCCCACCTCTAGCTAAGCTCCACCTTCACCATGCCTGTGTTGAGATCGATCGATCCTTGGACTCGCTGACTATCAAATTCCAGAAAACTACCCAGATAAGCTGTTAAATATTTTAAAACTAATTTGACTGGGTGCTGTTGCTGCCTATGGCAGCAACAGCGCCCAGTCAAATTAGTTTCAAAATATTCAGCAGGATGTTTATTAAATAGCAAAGACATACAATTCGTACAATGTGTCAGACTATCAAGTGTTTAAAGACAGACTATTTCGAATCATTCATGATGTCGTGATTATGACGACAGCCTACATGTCACTTAGTTGATTATGACATCATATGATTGATGGATAAATTGGAAATGTGAATTACGTCATATGTAGGCTGATGCCACAATACATAGTCATGATAGTTCTGTCATGAACCTAGAAAAGTCTACAGGCCAAGTGTACAAATTGTGGCTCACCAACGTAAGAAGGGCTTTATCTCATTTTAATTCTGATTCTGTTTTGGCTCATTTAATGAAAAATTAATGCGCAATACGAGAGTAAACATTGTTCTCATTATTAATTTTTAATGAAGAGAAATATTATTTCTCTGTTCTGATTGGATAAATTCTCCCATACAAGCCAAAGAAAATAGAGAATGGCAGATATTAGAAGAATTCTAGTAAACACAACTGCTGATCTGACCGCATTCCTAATATCACATGATTTCCGTATTTTCAAGGCGACATTTTATGTCAAAGGCAGCATTGATTTTAATGTAATAAACGATCTTTATTGAAGATACGCGATATTTAGGCTGTCCCATTAATAATTTCACTTCCACGATGATATTTTTGAGGCGTACATTAAATAAAGCGGTAAGCATGCGTATGGAAATTGCATTCAATTTTCGTGGTAGGTTCTATGAGTTTTAACCATTTTAGAGAATGGATTTCAATTTCTCTATACGTCCTTTCTATGAGTATAAGGATTTTGAGGGAGGATTTGGGCCAAAATTTAGCCTGCATCCAATACATGCTAGCGTCCTTTCCTCGAATAAAATTGGTAGCTGGAAATGGGCACGGCATTGCTAGAAATAAATGCCTCCATTGACTTATGATACTAGATGAGCGTCGCAACTACATGTAAAACAAGTGCACGTGTGCTAAAGCTGCGACATACATGTAGGCGGCTTTGCCAAAATTGTCAATCTGACAGGCACAGAATTATACTAGAACCGAGCCAGGCATTCCAGTGATACATTTTCAAAAATAGTCTTCTCTTGTCCTGCAAATGGACATTTCTAAACACCATTGCACCTTTAGTCATTGATATGCTTATGTTGTTATATCCGGATAATTTGTGCTCGGATTAATCAAATAATCACGATTATTCTGAAATAATAGATTGTGATCGCTCAAATCAGTAAGCGCACAAGCCTACTATGTGGTATGTCCTGAAGTTTTGACACTACCTGTTATTTTCACAGTAAATGGAGCCAGTGATGACATCATTATTATTGGTGAGAGTATTCCGTCAAAGAATCAACCGCGGCTTTTTGCTGATCCGCGGTATCCCATAGCCGAGGGTACTCAGAAGGCTCTCAATCAAATACGCATCTTAACGCCGAGCCAGACGATCAGGTTACCGGAAGGGCAGTCATTGGTTAACAATAATGCATTGAAGAACAGCACATTGAAGATGTTGGTAAGTTGTGTAGTGGTTAACGTTCTCACTGATAAATCCTGGAAAATGCATATTCTTTGCAACATCAAACTTATTCTTTTAAATATTTTGAAATTAATTTGCCTGGAAGCCATTGCTGCCTTAAGGCTACCAGTCAACTTAATTTCAAAAGATTCAACAATTTCCCTATATGATTGAAAATGAGATATGAGGAATTCATCGGTGAAAGGGTTAAAGATTACTTTGTCATTTTCTTTAACCGTTTCACCATCACAGACGTGAAACGACAAATGCTTTTTGACAAGGAATATTCTGTTGAATATTTGAAACAAATTTGACTGGCAGCAACAGGTTCCCATCAAATTAATTTTCAAAATATGCAACAGCTTACCTGTGTAGTTGCCAAGGTTTAAATGGTTAGTAGACAGGACGTGTAAATCATTTAGATCATTCCCACACTACCTGGTGACATGGTTGAGGTGACAGTCATGATACCATTTAGGTAAGCCCATTTTATTTTTTTGTTTAACAAACCCTCCTAACTTAAATTTTGCGCATGTGTTTAATGGGTTTATGACATGTATGAGTGAAATCGTTGGCATTTTCTCGTCACATCGAATGGTAGTAATTACTTTCAGAGGTTTGAGTATTTCTACAAATTCCTCCGCGTTAGCCACATCATTGTTGCATAATGTCACAATATCCTTTAGATTCTTACGCATCTCTGTAGTCATCAGTGTAGCCATTACAGCAGGCTGTTGTTCCAAGTATCTCTGTAATATGTTATATCTGCTATTCCACCGTGTCTGTACATCCATTATAAGTTTGTGGGGTGGTAATTGCAAGTACCTGTTTCCTTAGTAAGCCATCACCGACTGAACTTCAGTGAAACTAGGCCCTCTAGCGATATTGTTGTTTTATAGCGCGAAGTTATTTGAGAATACAGGTACATATCTTGATATTGCTCTCAATCGAGCCGAGAATATGTTATCTCGCTCTCATTAGTGTAGATCTCGCGAGAGCATGAATTGGGGATTCCCCTGTTGAATATTGCAGTGGTTTTTAGCTTATGCCATGGTGACCGTCCGTGTGTCTGCCGTCCGTCAACTTTTCCTCTAAACGACTTCTCAAGAACCACTGGGCGGATTTCAATTATATTTGGCAGGAATCATCCTTAGGGCATAGGGCTCCAAGTTGGTTCAAATGAAGCCGATCGGATAATTTGGCCGGTGGCCATCTTGGATTTCGGCCGATTTTAGGAAATGTCTAAAAAATCTCCAAAACCGCTTGGGCAATCGATTCAACACTCATGAAACATTATCTAGGGAAAGAGGTAAGCCAAGTTTGTTCAAGACGACTTGATTGACCAAATGGTTCGGTAGACAATTTGGATGACCTAGTTTTCCTGAAAATAACTTCTCCAGAACCGCTGAAGGGATCAGGCCGAAATTTGGGAGATTTGATTATGGATTAAGGGCCATTAAAGTTTGTTCACGGGAAGTTGATCTGTCAAAAAACATGTGACATGTTTGGTGGCCATATTGGATTTCTTTTTTTATTTGATGGATTTTGAGGTCAAAGCTGGTTCTATGTATGTTTTTGGGTATTCTGAGCTCAAATTTTCCATTCTCGAAACTGTCGAATAAACAATTTGGTGGCCATCTTGGGTTATTTTTCCGCCAAAGTGGCCCATACTAAAGCAATGGGAACTTTAAAATGTCTTCTCAAGAACTACTTGGCCGATTTGAATTATATTTGGCAGGAAACATCCTAGGGCATGGCGATTTAAGTTTGTTCAAATGAAGCCAATCGGCTAATTTGGCCGTGAGCTATCATGGATTTTGGCCGATTTTTAGAACTGTCTTAAAATCTTCACCGAAGCTGTTTGAGCAATTGATTCAAAACTCATAAATATATCATTTAGGGCACGAGATGAACCAAGTTTGTTCAAGGGAACTTGATTTGCCAAATGGTTAGGCAGCCATCTTGGATGGCCTGGTTTTCATGAAAGCACCTTCGTCTCCAGAACCACTGAACGGATTAGGCCAAAATGTGGGAGATATGATATTGATGACTAAGGACCATTAAAGTTTGTTCAAGAGAAGTTGATACATAAAGAAACTTGGCCTCTGTTTTCTTGTTACAAGTCTGCTCAACTCATTAGAGTTCTACTTATTGTTTATGACCATTCTAGTTGAGATGCCTATGGCCAGGTGAGCGATGCAGGCCCCTTGGGCCTCTTGTTTAACACTTGTTTAAATCAATAAAGCCAGCTTGCATTATCTTACTACCCTTCGAACCCTTGCTGGCAATGTCTTCATGGTACCCACATGCAACCCTTTGCGTTGCCAAGTTAACAGTGTGACATGTGTGTGAGTAAAACACGTCACATTCGTTCCTAACCCAGCTGATGTCACCGTGCCATCCATATTGCTAGCATTGTTTGTCACAACAGGCACCATACCATCACGCCTGCTAATGCCCCATTCAATAACTGCATTGGAGACTACTTCCCCTACATTAACCTTTTAACCCTCGAATTTGTTCAAGAAAATTTGTGCTTTCTCATAGAAAATGTTCTTTTGCTGGAGACTATTTTTTTAAAATTTACCATGATAATGGCTGGCTCGGATATCGAGCCAGGCATTGCAGTGGTAAATTTTAAAAAATAGTCTTCTTGGTCTGCAAATAGACATTTCTTAAGACCACTGCTGAAGTCGTTTTTGGCGTATATGAGTGTTAAAGGGTTAATAGCTGTCTATGATTCATGTATGGTTTCATCTGTAAAACAGCTTATCGTGTTCCAAGTGTTATCAATGTAATGGTCTGTAATGGTAATATAACTCTGCACTGATCCTGGCATCCAACCATCTGTAGTTAGAGCTACGAACTGGGCTTTGCCTAGACTACCTCCACACGGTCCAATTTGAGAGAGTTTAGGTAACAATGTTTGGCTAAAATAGGCTCTCGATGGTATTCTGTATTTTGGCTCGAAAACATGTAACAGATTCGGGAAACCACTGTTATCAACAACCATGACAACCGAAAATGCTCTCATGTCACCAGCTATAAACATACTTATTGTTTTGGAAACAGCACAAGCTCTAGTCGAGGTACGAGGTAGCTTTGATGCAAATTAAGCAATTGGTAAGTGTAAGTTGGCCTGACTAACCTGAACTTGAACGCACTTGTTTAATAGATTCGCTAGTTTCAAGAATCTACTACGCTTGCCATACATTTTGCGTTTGCCTTTGGAGTGGCAATATCAATAAAAGGATGGCGTTCTTTTGACATTTAGTGACAAAGAATCATTGCCGTATCATTCACACATGTATCGATGTATCGCCACACGCTGGTTGTCATGAAAGTTACTTCTCTAGAACCGCTGAACGGATCAGGCTGAAATTTGGGAGATATAATTAGGGACTAGGGGCCATTAAAGTTTATTCAAGGGAACTTAATATGTCAAGAAACATTGTTGCTGTGTTCTTGTTACAATTCTGGTCAACTCTTTATGGTTGTACTTATATCCGATGGCTAGTTGAAATGGCTATTTTCCAGGTGAGCGATACAGGCCTCTTGTCATGCTTGTTGGGTTGTGCAAACTTATTTTAGGTAACCCATTTCGGTTTGCTTTTCAACATATTTTATGTACAAAATACAAAAACCGCTAGCGCAAGAAGAGGTTGCACCAGAAATATTTGCATAGTCTTATGTGCAAGCCAAAAAATGGGTCAAAAATTGGTTGCACAGTTTCTACAGACCTGCCCATACAAAAAGTCGGTCTCCATTACTAACAGTAGCATTTGTGTTACTGAATGATATGAGATCTATCAAAACAATCTTTAGATACTTAAAAATAGTATTTGATCTGTTGCCTGCCCTTGTTCAAAGAAGGAAATGTGTTGTCGTTTGCTGTGTAGTCGCTCACTCTTTCCACGGCATGGTTGAGCTCTGTTAGGAGATTGTGTGATTATGCATTATCATTTTGTGCCTTGTTTTGTAGCCAAAAGGAACAGCGGTATCGCTAAGTGGCTCTAACTCAACCCTGTTTCCCATTAGGACAATCGCTGGACAACAGCGTCAGATAATACGTAAGTGTCACGATTGTACATATGTCTGGTACATGTATATTAACCTTTTAATGTTTAAATTTTGACAAGAAATTTAAACATTTTGCTTAGTAAAATGTCCATTTGCAGGCCAAGAGAAGACTATTTTTGAAAATTTACCATTGGAATGACTGGCTCGGTTATCGACTCGATAACCGAGCCAGTCATTCCAATGGTAAATTTTCAAAAATAGTCTTTTTGGCCTGCAAATGAATATTCAATAAGAAAATATTAAAATTTTCTTGATCAAGTTTAGCTATTAAAGGGTTAAGCGTCAATTTATCGATAAGCCTGTGAGAAGATGTCATCAGTTGTAATGACATTGATCATGAGATCCAGTCTTATATGCCACAGTTGTTATCGCCCCTAAAACAAGACTACAGTATTTATTATAATTATACCGCCAGGTGGGTAGCGGTCACCAAAGGGGTGGGTTAATTAGGGTGGAAAAAGTTTAAAAGAAATACCACGGAATTAGAACAGTTCTCTGTCATGAATCAGTATATAATTATAGTATTCCATGCAATTTCTGCTAAATTTGCTCAAATATTCATTAAAAAAATCTTCGTTTCACATTAGATTTATTCAGAGACTTTATTTTGGACATAAAGGTGAAATTTAGCTAAGTTCTGTATGAACAAACGATTTATCAGTTGTTAAATTGGATGGAGGTGCATTTGTCATGTGTTCACTGATACATCGGAAAATATGCCATAGCCGTATCTCGACGCATAATTCATGTTAGCAGCTCTATCACTGAACGGCAAGATACTGATCAGAAACAATTTAGGTATTGGTCAAACTGAGGCGCGTTTGTGATGCGTTCAGCAATACATTAGAAAATTTATAGCCATATCTTAATGCCAATTCAACAACAGCGTTAGACGCTCTGTCATTGAACGACAGGATAAACTGACGAAAAAAGATTTTTTGCGCATGTATTCACGAAATGACCAAAATGTTGCTGCATGTATTTTTTCTGGATGTTTTTCTTCTTTGAAGACTAGATGACAGCGGAAGATTTATTATTTCTTACTATTGGTAATTTGCTTTTTTTTCACCATTCTTAAAAACATGGGGGACGGTATAATTGGGAGGGGCAGGAAAATTATAATAAATACGGTAACTATATTTATCGTTCTTCAAACATGTATGTTTATGTTGTGTTTCACTAAATCCCTCGTTATATTTCAGCTGGTACTAACCTTATAATACAGCAAATGCCACTGGCCCAATCCACACCTGGGGTAAAATCACCGATTATCGTAGCTGGAACGTATGGTTTAGGCGTGAAACGACCACCAGGGTATTCACTTCCTTCACCTGTGCCAGTAAAGAAACAGTTGACCACATCTGTGATGTCAGTGACACGACCAGTGTCATCTCTAACCACTACGGTTCGGCCATCACCTAGTGTACAAGCGCCGTTATCTCAAGTGCCGACAAAGACTCAACCTGTGATGTCACTGATGCCGAAGAAAATTGTGTCCCCTGCAGCAGCACCGAAGACAGATAAGAGTAAGTTATAATAATAATAATAATAATAATAATAATAATCAGGTCTTAAAATATTTAAGCTGTGGGGAGCAGCTCAATAAACCGTCATCTCAGTTAGTTAGTTAGTCAATCTGGCAGTAGTCACAAAATATGTGTGGGCTCTGGGCTCTATCACAAAAACTACGTATCCAATTTGGCTCGAATTTTACAAGAATGAAGGAATTTGCAGTGTAAGAGGATTTCTGGACATTGGTCGTGATCCGGATAAAAGAATCTGGATTGGATCAAATTCTGGATGTGTGGAAATCTTGGAAACTACTGGTCTGATTTTGCTCAAATCTTAACAGCGGAAAGCATGTGATGATACACTAGGGTTTCACAACTGGACGTGATCAGAAAAAAATTTGGATGATATGGAAAAACTCCAGACCGTGCAGCTACCACTATTCTATGGACTTTGTTTATTCGGTCATGCCGGTAGGTGGGTATTTGCAGTGCTTGTAACTTGAAGTGTGTTGGTTACGATTAGAGCACGTGATATATTGGTGCAGAGATGATTTTGTTAAACTTATAGACAGACAAATGTGATTATGATTTTCTGATATTTCAGGCAATTGGGTACCGCTTGATGAATACTATTATGGCAAAAAGGAGGGAGATCCAGCTTATACAGAAGAAAAAGGAGAGTACATGTTTAAGGTGAGGATGGAGGATTCCACTTTTAGCTATGCCCCGCCTATCTCTAGCTAAGCTCCACCCACCGCGCGTGCGTGTGTGTGTGTGTGTGACAGTGTAGGGGTGTGTGGGTAAGTTGGTGGGTGCAGGCATTGCAGGGCTGTCTGATTGTTTGACAGACTGCCTGCTAATTTTTACCAATTTAAGTGTAAGAAAAAACCAAATGGGTATTTTTAAACAAATTATTTTGAAAGTTTAATGACTAAAGCAACTGTCACATTACATGCCCTTTACAGCCGCTGATTTACATGTGACTAACTGAAGTGAGTAAGTTTCATATTTAGCTCAACATTTCATTTTGATCATTACAGGCCTATTTTGGTGTCTATCAGAAGTCATCTTTTATATTCCATCAAATATCATGAATGATTCGATTAGGCCCGTCTTTAACGCTTAATAGTCTGACACGTCGTACGAATTGTATGTGTTTGCTATTTTGAAACATGATTGAATATTTTGAAACAATTTTGACTGGCCGCTGTTGCTGCCTATCAACAGCGTCCATTCAGATTAGTTTCAAAATATTCAACAGGTTACCTGTATAGTTTTCTAGAAATTAATAGTCAGGGAGTTCAGAGATCAATCGATCCCAACACACGCGAGGTGTGGATGGAGCTTAGATCGAGATGGGCGGATCGTAGTTAAAACTGGAACGGTCCATTAAAATGGCCGCCCTTAAGCAGTATTAATGATACTACTAGATGAGAACTTTAATGTAAACAATGTAGTAAGATGCTCCTGTATTTTCTCTTTTAGTGTTGGCAGTGCAATAAGATGCTCTTGTTTTTCTCTTAGCGTTGGCAGTACAATAAGATGTTCTTGTGTTTTCTCTTTTAGTGTTGGCAATGCAATAAGATGCTCTTGTATTTTCTCTTACTGTTGGCAATGCAATAAGATGGACTTGTATTTTCTCTTACCATTGACAATGCAATAAGATGGACTTGTGTTTTCTCCTTCGATCAATACTCACCATTCTGTTACTTCTGATATACAGCTGGCCTTGACAGCGGCTCTAGGATTATAGACTTAGAAAGCTTTACCGACTCCTGGGAACCGGGTACCCGGCTCCCCACTGCCGAGTACCCGTTTACCATAGAGCTCATTCTTGTTTGCATAGCAACAAGTGCAATACATGCTTTTCGCATTAGGGATTTTAGTGTTTTTTAAAAAGATTCTAAGTCTTTAATCGGTGATAGTTTGTGCGCTAAAGGAATAACTAAGGACTATGGAGAATACCGCCCAAGATAACCAGGTTGTATTGTTCTTTATATCCATAGTTAAAAGACTTAGGTCTCTAAATTTCGTTGTGTCGCATGTTCCAATTTCTAACCCCATAGAATCTGGGACGTGTGCTAGCAACGATATATGCCAGACGATCGCCTTCTTTAAACCCCAACAGGCGATCGGCAGATATGAAAATAGGTGTTTGCTACGGTATTTCTAACACGAATATCGGCTGACGTCGTTCTCCGTAGAATCCGAGCGGGTGACGTCACACCCGGTCACTCGGATGTTTATGTGAAGAAAAATTTTTTCATTAATTCGCGCATCTTATTCTGGGTGCTGCGTACTAAAAAATGGTACCGGAAACTTTAGAATGATCAAGTTTTTCGTGTGATCACGATCGGTTTGCAATGATCGGTGGTTTCAAAATTCTTGAGTAGATGCGTGGTCTGCGGTTTTACCGTGTGAGACAGCAGTTGTTATACATTTTGTTGTTTTCTTCACATATCGTGCTGCGTTCGTTAGGAGTATAATTTATATTGATTAGTAAATATACCCTGAATGCTATGCGATATGATTCCTGGAGCCGTTACACATCCTGTAGGATCTATTATGGGTGTGTTGTGCCCGCCGCGTTCTTGTCGTCATAATCAATGCGATCGTTGTTGTAACGTGGCGGGGTGGGGTGCGGGAGGTTACGGTTAATTTATGAGTCAAAATATTTGAAAATTAATTGTCTGCCTTCCATCCGTGTCTCGTTCCGCTTGTTTATTGTAGGTTTGTGCTTATTTTATAGGCCAAGCCAGCCCCGCCATCATGTGACGACTGTCATAAGTTTGTCCGTGTTATGTTCAAGGACCATGTCTGTTTTAGGTGTGCCCTGTGTAATATAGATCATAGGTGTAATGTTTGTGCAGTGTGGTCCGTCGAAACGATGGTTAAGTTCCTTGCCCAGAAGGACTTGGCTGGGTCTGACGCGGGGTCAGGCGGTCCGAGAGGAAATCGTGGAGCGCCCGGTTCGGCCGGTGGGGGTGCTCCACGTCCCCAGCTGGAGGTGGCGGAGATGGCACCGCCGGCGTGGTTTGGTCCGGCTATGCAGGGTTTTCTGCATAGCGTTCTGCCCACGCTGGTGTCGTCCCTGCTACCAAAGGTTGGGGGGCAGTTTCTCCCCATGCCTGGTACGGATCCTGTCTTCGGACAGGATTCTGGACTGGTTACCGAGGGGGCCGTCTCGTACGGCCCCCTGGCGGGTCCGTCTGGCTTCGGCCAGACGGGTTCTGTCTCTCTGCGGCCACCTCCGGGTGGTCCAGTAGCGGTGGCCGGTCCGTCAGGTGTGGGAGCCGTCCGCCAGGACGGCTCCACGGTTTATTCGTCTAGTGACGGCTCTTCGGAGTCTGAAGACGATGAGGCCGAGGAGGAGAGGTTGCTGCGGCCCGTGAAGCCGCAGGTGGAGAATATGGAGGTTGATTCCGTCCTGGACGGAACCGGCCTCCATTTGTCTGGTTTGGCGCAAGCCAGGTCAGCGGCTCCGCCTGCGGCTGAGGCCAATCCGTTACCGTGCACCGGTTCCGCTCGGCTTGGTTTGTCACCAGCCGTCAGGGGAACCGGTGTGCCGGGCCAGGCGTGGTACTCACCTATCTCGCCTGGTCCGGCAGCCGGACATGGGGTGCCGTTGGCGCCCGTGGCCGGCTATGGTTCCGCGACGGTTACGGGTCCGTACGGTTTTCCGTGCGGACCTACCCCATGGACCGGAGTGTTTCATGGGGTGGCGGCGGAACCATGTGGTAGCGGAGTGCCTGGCGTGTCAGCCGTGGCTCCTGGCCGGGAGGCCATGGCTGGCAGACCCGTAAACATGTCAACGGGTGACGTGTTTGCGGGAGTATCTTCTTCGGAGTTAGACTGGTCTGATGCTCTGGCGTGGCTAGCCAGAGTTGACCCGTCTGTGGTTTCGGCCACGGCCGATGAAGATGCGCCCCGTCCGTCGGTTGCGTCGATTAGGACGGGGATTTTGCCCGCGGCCCGGATCCAGTCAGTGGGACTGGATCCACGGTTCATTGATTTGTTGGATGCTATTTATAGCAAACAACTAATGACCAAGGGTCAGCTCCCTGCGGCCTCCAGGGAGGTGCGGGCAAGGTGCCGTATTCCGCGGGGTGAATACGACAGGTATGGTGTAGTCCCGTCGGTCACGGAGGATGACCGATGGGTACTGGGCGTCCAAAGTGCCGGTTCGGGTGGTCCCGGTCCGGCACTAGTGGATAAGGCCCAGGTACACCAGGAAGAAGTCCTGGCCCTATGCGATGAGGGTGTGAGGGCAGCCATGAGCGCTGTCAATCACTCCTATCGTCTACTTCAGTCGGTGTGGGCTGAAGCGGGGGCAGGCCACCCTGTGCCACCTGTGGCGCTATCGTGCGTTAATGACGGCTTGGTGCTGTCAATGGACGCATTGGCAAGGGTGCAAGCGCGTGTGACGAAGTCCAGGAGGCAAATGGTCATTGACCATATGCGTCCGGCTACGGCAGTCAAGGAGCGTCTTCTTGGGACGCCCCTGACAGGGCCTAGCATCTTTGGTGGCCAGGCGCGGGCCATCTTAGAGGACACCGCCAGCATTGCGCAGAATCGGTTAGCGGTGAATCTCCAGCTAGAGCTGGTGCGGCAAGCGCACGCACTAGGGGCTGTGGGCAAGCCGCTAACCGGACAGCCTTCTAAGAAACAGAAGAAGCATAAGGGCAAGGCGAAAGCCAGGCCTATTGCGACTTCTGTTTCGGCTGGGTTTTCTGAGCCGCCGCCGGCAAAGAAACCCAGGAAGGCTGTAGAGGCGCCTACCCTTCCCAATGTTGCTCCTGACCGCCCTAGAGGTGGTAAGGGCAAGGGGAAGGGTAAGGGTAAGGCCTCAAAGGGCGGACAGAAGGGGCCGAAGCGTACCTGAGGGTACGCAAGCTCCCTTCATATCCGCCTGGACCGCACCTGTGCGACAGGAACAGCGGTGCCAGTTATACCCGTCGTGCCTAGAACGAAATGGTTCTCACTCTCTCTCGTTAAGAAAGAGGGGGGGGCGGACTGCGAGCCGGACAACCCCGTTAGACGTCGAGGCGTCTATGGTGGGTGGAAGGCTCATGCGTTTCGTCGAGGCTTGGCGAGGTGTGACGTCAGACAGTCTGGTCCTGGGATGGTTATCCCAGGGTTACATGCCGGAGTGGTGGGACTTTCCGCCGCAAAATCTGTCTTTGGCACCAGTCTGGACACCCGTACCAAGGGAGCCAGACAAGTTAGAAGCCGTTCAAAAGGAAGTGTCGGGTTTGCTTCTGAAGGGAGCAATAAAACCAGCAAACCGGAACACTCCAGGCTTCTATTCAAACATGTTCCTTGTCCCCAAGAGCACGGGGGGATGGAGACCCATACTCAATCTCAGGCCATTAAATTGGTTTATCCATACGCCTCGGTTCCAGATGGAAACACCGAGGTCGGTAATGGCGGGATTGAGGAAAGGAATGTGGTGTGTATCGATCGATCTGAAAGATGCATATTTCCACATTCCGATCAATCGGAGTTGGCACAGGTTTCTGAGATTTGCGTTTCAGAATCAAGTATGGGAGTTTACAGTTCTCCCGTTTGGCCTGTCGACAGCTCCGAGGGTTTTCACAAGAGTGGTCCTTGCGGTGACAGCGTTTCTCAGAAAAGAGAACGTGGCGCTACACACCTACATAGACGACTGGCTGCTCAAGGCAGACTCGGCAGCCAGGTTGAACGTGGATACTGCTCTGACTCTGAAGTTACTTTCAGATCTAGGCTGGTTAGTCAACGAGGAGAAATCCGAGTTGACACCCACTCAACATTTCGTTTATTTGGGGATGCGATTCGACCTCGAGGAGGGCAGGGTTTACCCGTCAGAGCCCAGAGTGGTGTCTCTGTTAGCCATCCTCGGGAGTTTTCGAGTGGGAAACCACATTCAGGCGAGGCGGTTCCTTCAGATGCTGGGCATGATGGTCTCCATGGAGCAGGTTATCCCGTACGCTGCTCTAATGCGAAGACCTATCCAGTTGTATCTGATGTCTCTGTGGAAACAGAGAACAGAACCCCTGTCAAAACTGGTGCCAGTTTTGGAGCCGATAATATCGCATCTTCTATGGTGGAAACAGCGTCAGAATCTCCTAATAGGGGTTTCGCTGCACCTACCCCACCCCCAGCTGTCCGTTTACACGGATGCATCGCTGGAAGGGTGGGGTGCCTGCCTGGGAGAACACCAGGTCTCGGGCACATGGACTCTCCCGGAGAGTCAGCTGCATATCAATCTGTTGGAAATGATGGCAGTGGAACTGGCGTTGGAAGAATTCCTTCCGATGATCAGGGGCAAGGTGATATTGATACGGTCGGACAATTCGACAGTAGTATCATATATAAATCGCCAAGGAGGGACCAGGTCGCCCACCCTGTGCATCAGGGTGTGGCACTTGATTCAATGGTGCAGGAATTACTCGGTTGTTTTGAAAGCAGCTCATATTCCTGGCCGATTGAACATTCTGGCGGATGCTTTGTCTCGCAGACAGAGAATCCTGCCAACAGAATGGTCCCTCAACCCTCCAGTTCTACGACGGATCTTCGAGCATTGGGGCAAACCCAACGTGGACTTGTTCGCCACAAAGGAAAATGCTCAAATCATGACATATGTCTCGCCGATTCCAGATCCAAATGCCGTCGATACAGACGCTCTGGCGATAAGCTGGAGAGGGATGCACGCTTACGCGTATCCACCCACCATTCTTCTACCGAAGGTATTGGTGAAGGTCAGGGAGGAACCGTGTCTGGTCCTGCTAATAGCGCCGTATTGGCCGAGCAGGGCGTGGTTCACGGATCTTCTAGATCTGCTGGTGGAAAATCCTGTGCAGTTGCCCGAGATTCCGAACATAATCTCCCAGGCCAAGGGACGCTTCCTACACGAGCGTCCCGAAATGTTCAAATTGACTGCGTGGATGTTGTCAAACAACGTTCCACGTCGGAAGGCTTTTCTCGACAGGCTGCTGATTTCATCGCGGCTGCGAGAAGGAGGTCAACCTTCAAGTCATATAACAACAAGGTTAACAGATTTGCAGACTGGTGTGAAGAAAAGGGTATTGATACCTTTCAATCCACTATTCAGCAAATAGCAGACTTTCTCTGTGAGCTGTTCTTTACAGGACTAGCTCCCGTCACAATTGCTGGATACAAGTCAGCTTTGGCATCAGTTATCCCTTGTCTAGCCAACAGGGATAGTCCAGAGGTGGCCCAGTTAAACGTGATGTTGAAGGGAATGAGCAATCTCCGACCGAGACAACCGGTAGTCATTCCAGCCTGGAGTCTATCTTTAGTGCTTAATGTACTGGCCAAGCACCCATTCGAACCGTTGCGTTCGGCTAGTCTAAAGCATTTGACTCTAAAGGCGGTCTTTCTATTGGCAGCTTCCTCAGCTAGAAGGCGCAGTGAGATCCATGCGCTTTCGGCAGAGAGGAACCGATTTATTGTTTCTGGAGAAGGTCTGCGTCTTCTGCCAAGAGCAGAATTTATGTCAAAGAACCAATCTTTGAGATATCCCGGCAAACCGATCATTATACCGAAGTTAACCAGGTTTGATCGTGATGCCAGTGTCTGGTGCCCGGTCCGTGCTTTGACTAAGTACAAGAAACGGACTGACTCGTTACGGTCGAACGATAGACATCTGTGGATCTGCCATAAAAAGCCTTATGGCGCCGCATCCATGGATACTATCTCTCGTTGGGTGGTCGAATGCATTCAAACTACTCATGAGATGGCGACTGGGCACCAGGTGCAGGGCGTAAGGGCACACGATGTTAGAGGAATAGCCGCCTCGACCGCCCTTTACAATGGTGTTCCGTTAGAGGACATCATGGCCGTTGCACAATGGCACTGTGAGTCCTCATTTACGGATTACTATATGAGGGATGTGTCAGACTCAGCCAATCCACTCGCTTTAGCTGTTTTGAAACGATAGTTAGTGACCACACTGCTTTTCCCCTTTTTTCACTTTGGTAAGAAAAGAACCTAAAGCAGGCATGGTCAAGCGAGAGGATGTCAACCAGATTGTGTCACTGATGGCCGAACCGGTGAATGGTTGTAGGCGGTACGTCTGAAGTCCTGTTATCATAAGGTAATTCAACAAGTGAGAGTTTTTTGTATTATGTATATGTATCATGTTCATTCATCGTATATATTCATGCTCATTCCAGGCTAATACAAGCGATATGCAGGGAGTAGTTAACCCTCTTGGCATATTGGTGTTTTCAGGCGAGATACATGTTCGTTAGTTCTCTCCCTTTTCTTAGGAGGAAAAAGGGGGGGGGGCTGTGACGCGAATGTGATTCGGTTCCGTGAACTTGACGGTCCTTTTAGGTCTCCGTTAGTCAAGTTTGAAGTCTAAAATCTTTCTCCAAGGGGCAAAATTAGCATGTATGGCTTGCCCCTTCCCACCAGGTGACTGATCAAATCTGGTGTATATCAGAAGTAACAGAATGGTGAGTATTGATCGAAGGAGAATGCAGGAAATGTCAATTTCCCTTTCTCCGAGATCTAACAATACTCACCATTCTGTTACGGACCCAGCCTCCCAGCCCCACGGAGGCAAGCCATAGTTTTCTCTTGTTTGGTGGCTATGCAAACAATATGAGCTCTATGGTAAACGGGTACTCGGCAGTGGGGAGCCGGGTACCCGGTTCCCAGGAGTCGGTAAAGCTTTCTAAGTCTATAATCCTAGAGCCGCTGTCAAGGCCAGCTGTATATCAGAAGTAACAGAATGGTGAGTATTGTTAGATCTCGGAGAAAGGGAAATTGACATTTCCTGCATTCTCTTAGTGTTTGGCAATGCAATAAGATGTTCTTCTGTTTTCTCTTTTAGTGTTGGCAATGCAATAAGATGTTCTTGTGTTTTCTCTTTTAGTATTGGCAATGCAATAAGATGTTCTTGTGTTTTCTCTTTTAGTGTTGGCAATGCAATAAGATGTTCTTGTGTTTTCTCTTTTAGTGTTGGCAATGCAATAAGATGTTATACAATAATATTAAGCTGATGCTTCACATACAAGGTCACCTTGACAGTGAGAAGCAACAGAACATTGACCTTAGTGACCTCACACAGTGTAAACATTGCTACAAGCAGTTTGATACACCATTTGAAATGCAATCACATATTGAAAAAGTAAGTAAACGAAATGTAATCACATAGATTAAGATCACTTTAAGATTATTATCGCCGTGCCGGTTATATTGCAATCCCCATCAGCCGGCCGGTCGGCTGGCTACCTCCAGGTTTTGTGGAATTTGACTAAATTATATGATTGTGTGACAACGTTCACATTTGCCTCCACCCTCTGGATTTGGGCACAGAACATCATAGTAGGTGGAATTCCATGGAATGTTGCAAGGAGGTGGAGCGTGGTCAGAATTCAGTGTTGGCAGAATTCAACCGAATTGCGATTGCGAGGTGACGTTTATCTTACTAGACTCCACCACCATGCCACCCTCACGCCCCAAACCACGCAGTCACACCCAAGTTACTGATGGGGTGGTGTATTCAGAGCATCAAAGTTGCGATGGCACACCGTCGGCTGCATATTCTATTTTAAGATTTGTTAAGAAAATTTTCTTAGTGATTGTCCATTTGCAGTCCAAGAGTTGGATATTTTAGAAAACATACCACTGGATTGACTGGCTCAATGATTCAAGTGATAAGTTTTCTAATATCTCCCTTTGGCCTGCAAGTAGACGATTCTCGAGACACTGCGATCAGGAGCTATTTTGGCCAGCTTGGCCATTTTGTCAATAAAACATGTTACAGTGCGTTAATACATACATTATATGTCGTTTTATTCCCTTATTGGGGTCTCAACTCACAAGATGCTGATTCTTTCTATCAATAATGGATGGATCTGATCTGTCACTCAAGTATCTGATGTGATAATCAAATAAATCACGTGTTAGCTGGCGTTAGAATTAAAATGACATAAATACATCAAGAAAAAAAAATCAAAAAGCCTCACAAAATTGTGCAAATTTTACATGTATGTCTTTTATGAATTTACAATTTACTAATAAGCACTCAGTTGAATATTTTGAAATTTATTTAACTGGGAGCTGTTGCTGCCTCCAGTGAAATTAGGTCCAATATATTCAGCAGCATATCTATCTACCTTGGAATTTAGAGTCCAGGAAATCAGGGTTCAATTTCGAATCCATTTCTACACAACGTAAAAGAGAGGGCAAAAGCAGCCGGAGCTCAGCTAGAAATAAGCGTGGCATAGCTAGAAATTGGTTGCTGTGTTAGAAGAGTTGGCGTACACCTGGCAATGTGCTTTATCAGGTAGACGTGATCTGCTATTGGTCAGTTTCGGTCACTATGATGATTTATATTTGTCTGGCCTGATATTTCCTGAAGGCCAATTGTTCAACTGCTATCTGAGTGACCAGTACTTGAAGCTCCCATGTCCTATTACCTATCACGCAATTTGCTTACTCTCCAGTGGTCAGATAACATAGTCCATTCAAATATCAGATGACATATTTGTTTTTATTGTCTGTGCTAATGGAAGATTCCAGTTTGGCCATCAATGATATGGTGTCATAATCAACTATGTGACGTGTAGGCTGACGATAAGATAAGTTCATCATGAACGCGTCATGAACTCATAACTGCTGACAGACAGTGTTGTTATACGAATTGTATGTCTACAATTTAATAAAAATGCTGTTGAGTATTTTGAAGTAATTGACTTGGCGATGTTTCCATGGGCAGTCAAATTAGTTTCACAATATTCAACAGCTTAGCTGTATAGTTTTCTCGAATTAAAACTCAGATAGTGCAGGGATCGATCGATTCCAACATGGGCAATTCGTGTGTGCCAGGTGGAGCTTAAATAGAGATTGGCAGGGCATAGCTAAGACTGAATTCCTCGATTGGGGAATTCTTAAACAAAGCCCAGGTCGTAATTCTACCACTGGATTGACTGGCTCTGTATGGTTCAAGCGGTAAGTCGTCTTCTTTTGGCCTGCAAGTCGTCCATTTTCAAGATGACTGCTGAAGCCATTTTGGCCAGCTTGACCATTAAAGGGTTAGTCACTACAAACATGTAATTTTTTAACCCCCTCTTGTGTCAACAGAAAGCGCTAAAAATACTACTTATATCAATTAAGCATTTTAATGGTCAACACTTCAAGAAATTTTAATATTAGAAGACTATCTTTTGGTGAATTTGTCTCTGAGCCTTTTAACTGGCTTGACCATTAAAGTGGTCATTGAAAAGAAAATTCATGGTCTGGCTTATCCAGTATCCATTTGTATGTCAAGAGAAGAGTATTTTTGAAAATTTACCACTGGAATGACTGGCTCGGTTACCGACTCGAGATCACTGCAGAGTTGTTTTAGTCAGTTTGACAATTCACCTTTCCAGAGTGTCCATCCATCATCTGACCTCATATGACGTCATAATCAGCCCAGCGCATGTATGATGATGTCACAATCATTGCGTCACAAAGGGTTCCATATAGAAGATGTTCACTAAATCTCAAATACTCCGACACGTATGAATTGCATGTCTTTGTAATTCTTTGCTAATTAATAAACATGCTGTTGAATATTTTGAAACTAATTTGACTGGGCGCTGTTGCTGCCATAGGCAGCAACAGCACCCAGTCAAATTAGTTACAAAATATTCAACAGCTTCCCTGTATAGTTTTAAGGAAATTGATAGTTGGGGTATTTGGGGATCGATCAATCCCGACACGGCGAGGTGTGGGTGGAGCTTAGCTAGTGATGGGCGGGTCATAGCTAAAAATGAAAAGGTTCATTAAAAGGTTATGTTGACACTAGAAGGGTTAATACGTGCATATAGTGGTTAATAGAGGGATCCATTTGTAACTATGCCCCGGCCATTTCTAGCTAAGCGATGACAACTTTTACACACATTTGAATCAAATTGAAGCGTTCAAACCTGAATTCCCAGAATCTAATTTTCATGGTAACTCTAACTAGTACAGGTAAGCTGTTGAATATTTTGGCACAAATTTTCTTAGGTGCTGGCAGCAACAGCTCCCGGTCAACTTAGTTTCAAAATATTAAACCGAACAAGTGTCATGATATAGGATAATAATGACAGATACTTGAGTAACAGATCAGATCTCTTCATCACCTTAAATCAGTCAATAATTAGAAGTGGCTAAAAGCTAACAATTTCGCGACCAGCTATATCATGTCTAGTCTGTTGGTCAGTATTGGTCACTATGATGAGTTATATTTCTCTGGCTTGATGTTTCCTGAAAGCCAATTGTTCAACTGCTATCTGAGTGACCAGTTTACTAAAAGATATATATACATATATTGTTTAATAGCCGGATCCATTTCTAAATATGCTCCGCCCATTTCTAGCTAATCGATTTGAAACTGAAATCTGAATCCCCAGAATCTAATTTTCAATGTATAAACACTAGTATGGTTGATCTGTTGAATATTTTGAAACTAATTTTCTTAGGCGCTGTCAGCAACAGCTCCCAGTCAAATTAGTTTCAAAACATTCAACAGAACAATTGTCATATAGAATCATAACGGCAGATACTTGAGTGACAAATGGGATCTCTCCATCGCCTTATTGGCATCACAAGATACTGATTCTTAGTATCGCGTTAAATCAATCGATAATTTGAAGTGTCTAAAACCCAACAATGTGTTAGCAATTTCACAGCCAGCTGTATCATGTAGTGTCGGCTCTTGGTCGGTATTGGTCACTATGATGAGGTATATTTCTCTGGCTTGATGTTTCCTGAAAGCCAATTGTTCAACTGCTATCTGAGTGACCAGTTTACTTTTATCTTTATGGTATTTCAGTGGGTGGTCAGTTTTAACACCGTTAACCCTTTAACTCGCGAATTTGTTCAAGAAAATTTCAATTTTCTCATAGAAAATGTCCGTTTGCGGACCAAGAGAAGACTATTTTTTGAAAATGTACCATTAGAATGACTGCCTCGGTTATCGAGCCAGTCATTTCAGTGGTAAATTTTCAAAAAGTCTTCTCTGGTCTGCAAATGGACATTTCTCAAGACCAGTACAGAAGTCATTTTTTGCTGATATGAATGTTAAAGGGTTAATTCAGCTTAACCTATTTCATTCTAATGTGTAATACATGTAGATCATAGTTAGTAATGCCTAACAGCACTTTCTTAAGCATGATAAACAAACATGAGGTTAAATATATATATATATATATATATATATATATATATATAAACTTGCCATCTGGTGCCTGAGTATTTCCCAGTATTTCCTAATATTTCCCAGCCCAGTATTTCCCACTGCCCTGGGAAATACAAGTTTTTCCCAGAAAATTGCCAACCCTACCGGCTGTTATCTATAGCAGAATTTTCCCAGCCTACAATATTCAGACACAATATTCCTTTCAAATATCAGCCGACATTTGATTCTGTTGTCTGTGCAAACCGGGGCATTCTCATCCAAAACGGGCCGTAATCCATGCAACTGATCTGTCTATGGCAACGACACATTTCAGTTAAATTTTTGCTGCAACAACTGTTAGGCAAGTCACTCTAAAAATAATCAGCAGTACATTCAGTTGGTACACATGCTGCAGATGGCAAGAACAATTTGACTTCTATGTTGCTGCTTACTTAAAGAATCATTTGAAAGTTATACGCTGTTTCCTATATGGATAGGAAGCTAGACAAATGCATTGAGGTCGACATCATTGTGACTTTTGTACTTTTTCACAGTTAAGTTTTAGCACTTAGCTTTGGAGACAGGGTTATATTTCAGGATTGCATCGTCCTATTTAAACTAAACTTACACTCATCTTTGTGTATACTATTAGGAACGTACACAATGACATTGGGGTGACAATGCCAATGGTCAAGGTCACTGCAACCTTTGTTAGAGACGTAGCAAAATATTTCCGCTTTTAGTTCAAGATTTGCCGATCATTTTGGTACTATACTTGACATGCTTGTATGATGGTATGGATCAGCACAATGATGTGGAGGTCACACGGTCAAAGATCACTGTGGTCTTGGTACAAAACTGTTTTTTTCAACATTAAGTTTTTGCGTTTAGGAAAACATCTCTGTTTATATTTCACGACTGATTAATCATATTGGAACTAAACTAGGCGATGATTGCCTAGACACGTAGACAGCACAGTGACATTGAAATCACTAGATTAACAGTTACGGTCATTTTGACCTAAATGAAATTAGTATCTTGTTATCTTACAACCAAACTAAACATCCTGTTCATGCTATTAACTGAATTTGATCTGAGCTCTGGTGTAATTTGATCTGAGATTGACAAAGAGGAGAACAGGAATGACATTTAATTACAGAGAATTCTTGTTGAGATACAGCTCTGGACCCCACTGGCTGGCAGACCCAAATGCAATAATCTTTTCCAAATTAAGGAGTGATGGTAATGAGTACATTTAGCAATAGCAGATGGTTGTTAACATTACACAGGCTCCATACCCCGGTACTGATTTTCTGTTAAAACCTATATAACATATAAAAAGTCAGTACGAAACTGGCAGGCGTGGAGATGAACCCAGTACCATGAGATCTCTTATTTTTTAACAGGTCCACTCTGGGAGCCGAAATGTGCTGATGTGTCGGATTTGCGAGAAGGACCATTCGTCGCTAAATTTACTAACATCCCACATGAAATGTACACACACAGGTTGTGAGATGCCATATATCTGCCAGCTTTGTAATTTCCGCAGTTCTATGTATCAAGATGTTGTCGACCATTTTAAGAAGGTTAGTAATTGAGGGTTTATCATTGTATATACAACCCATTATTTGTGTGATGTGTCACTGTCAAGCTGTACAGTACAGCTCAGAGATAACTTAAACATTTCTCTTATTTTTTCCAAAATAAAATATGTACTGTTGTATATTTTGAGCATAATTGCATTGGAAAGCAGCAACGTCCAACAATCCAGTTATGTTCAAAATAGTCCACAGAACATTTCTTTCTAATTAGCATGTTTCTCTTTGTTTTGGAAACATGTTAACCTATTTATGATCTTACTGTATGTAATCACATGTCAATCAAAGTTAGGTCACATTAGGCTTGTGTGATTATTGTGGCGAGTGATCGCGATGGATTATTAAAAAATAATCGTGATTACTCGATTAATCAGCTTGGATAAAAATTACCAAGACAACAACAAACGAATATCAATGAATTAAATTACAATGGTGTTTAGAAATGTCTATTTGCAAGGCAAGAGAAGACTATTTTTGAAAATGTATCACTGGAATGCCTGGCTCGATCGAGCCAGGCATTCCAGTAATACATTTTCAGAAATAGCCCTCTCTTGCCCTGCAAATGGGTATACATTCACTAAGCAAAATGTAATTTTTCATAACCGATCGCATTAAAAAGTAATTGAAACTTAGTTTTGAAATATTTTATGCAATAAAAAATATTTATGCTTATTCGATTATTTAATTTTTAATCATATAAATTCACGATTTAAAACATAATCACGATTTTCGATTTAATCATGCGAAAAACCTTTAAAGCAACAACCCAGATTACGTTTTTGTGACTGAGACTGACTGACTGGCTGTCTCTCTCTCTCTGTCTGTCTGTCTGTCTGTCTGTCTGTCTGTCTGTCTGTCTGTTTGTCTGTCTGTCTGACTGACTGACTGACTGACTGAGGGACATGAAAGTATATTAAGCTGCTACTCACAGTTAAAAATCCATAAATCCCCATAGGAAATGTATTGTCAGGAACTAATGGCATGTTTATATCCATGTTGTTTATACATTTAACTAAAGCTCTATTGAACCAATGTTCAGCAATCATATCATGGCAGTTGCCCTTAGTTGCCTTAAGGATTGTTATGATTTTTTGGGTTCAGAATCTCAAGGGTACTGATCCAAGTAAGATTTTCAGAGTTCTTCACAAATTGGATAAAAATAATACTTCCCTAAATCGAGAAACTTTTACACTCACTAAATTCCAGAAAAACCCCAAATGTCGGTGACAGTGTAGAAATTTGTGTATAAAGATTAGCATGCTGTAATAAGACACCAAGATTGTTATATTACATCAAAAATAGTGAGAATCTCCAAATTTAGCTGTATCTAGATGGAAATGTCTCTATAACTCATTACCACTCTGTCAAGATTTTAAATTTTCAAAATAAATGAAAGATAAACTAATGTTTATTTTTCAAGAAGTTTGGTGGAAGATGTTGCTGTCATAGACATCAACATTGTCCACTAAATTTGTTGGAAAGTTTGCGCCAGTTTCTGTGCTACTGACAGTAAAAGATACAACATTGGCATCAAAATAGTACGGTTTAAGTTTATGAAGCATACAGGCTTGACTATATATCTATTTGTTGTTATTTTCTGTAGAAGCATGACAGCTCTCAGCACCTCCTCTGCCTATATTGCCTGAAGGTTTGTCGTGTGCAATTTTTCTCGGGCGGATGGGGAAAAACACAAACGTATTACTCGCATCTGATTCGTCATCAAGTGAAGAATTCTGGGAAAAAGTGTAACGCATGTAAACTGGCATTCGTGAATCCAAACGATATGAAGATACATAGGAAAAAAGAACATCA
Source organism: Chaetoderma sp. LZ-2023a (assembly GCA_034401795.1). NCBI lineage: Eukaryota > Metazoa > Mollusca > Caudofoveata > Chaetodermatida > Chaetodermatidae > Chaetoderma > Chaetoderma sp. LZ-2023a. Next base: position 56,735,972 of record CM067363.1, on the reverse strand, counting down.
ATCTAACCCTCGAGGCATTAATGGTTTGTATTCACAGATGATAATTAATCCTTTACTGGTCAAATTTGGTTACGAAAATTTAAATATTTTCTTATTGAATGTCCATTTACAGGCCATGAGAATGCAATTTTTGAAAATTTATCACTGGAATGGCTGTCGGTTAATGAGCCAGTCATTCCAGTGTTAAATTTTCACAAATTCTACTCTTGGCCTGTAAATGGATATTCCATAAAACCATAACAGAGGCCGGTTTTGGCTGGCATGCTCATTGAATGGTTAATAGGGCATCTATTTCAAACTGTGCCCCGCCCATTTCTAGGACTTCCCACATTGAATGCATGTTTGAATCGATTAATATACTTTGAACCCTGAGTTGCAATTTCAAGGTAATTATACAGATAAGTTACTACATGTAATTTAACTTGGAATTGTTGCTGTTGGTGCTCATGATGGGAACAGCTCCCAGACAAATTATTTTCAAACCATTCAACAGAATGTTTATTAACCCTTTAAACTCTTAGATTTTTTCAAGAAAATTTCAATTTTTACATTGAAAATGTCCATTTGCAGACCAGTAAAAAATAATTTTTGAAAAAAATTGTGGCTCTGTTATCGAGGCAGTCATTCCAGTGATACTTTTTTTTTTTAAATGGTCTTGGTCTGCAAATGGACATTGAGCGTTAAAGAGTTACGTTGTAAATCTGTACAGCTTTGTGATGGACTCAGGCATTCAGGATTGAGCGACGTCATTCTGCTTGTGATGTCAGCTATCATGTGACATATTTGATTATGACGACTTGAGTTACAGATCAGATCCTTCCATATATAGCAGTGGTCTTGAGAAATACCCATTTGTAGTCCAAGAGACAACTATTTTTTAAATCTTTCTCACAGGAATAGCTCTATTAACGAGCCAGCCATTTCTGTGTAAATTTTCAAAGGTACTGTTCTCTTGGATTACAAATGGACAATCACTAAGCAAATACTTCTTGACTATTAAATGATTAATCTTAAGGTTTTATAAATTTCCTCTGTTATAGTATATCTCAGAAAAAACATAAATGTTTAAAAAATGAAAATAAAACATACTGTTGAATATTTTAAACATAATTGAATTGGAAGACATTGCTGCTACCTTGGGAAGCAATGTCTTCCCATCCAATTATGTTCAAAATATTCAACAAAAGATTTCTTAATAACATGTTTTTGTTTTGGAAACATTCTAACTTATTTATGATTAGTACTGTATTGGAATGTTGAACTGTTAAAGATGACAATGCCAGACTTGCTATAACAATGGTTTCACAATATCAGCTGATGTTTCGTTGAATGACTTCATCATTTTCAGCTGCTGCCCCTTCGTCTGCTCCCAGTCATATGATCAAAGTTCCAGACAAAACTGTAACACCAGGAAGTGATTTCAATGTAAGTTTTCCAACACAGTCATGTGTCTAGACATGCACACATACAGCCTATGTATGTATATTTGTTAAACCTGTGTATTTCACATCAAGAGTATACTTACCACCCTCATACTCATGATATTTCCCAAATATCGACCTAGCTTCAATAAGACTCAGAATTAAAAAGAAATTGCCCCCACTGGGCAGGTTACTCAACTGACAGTCCAGCAGATGTGTGTCCCAAACTCGCGCATGCGCGTGGCTGTCTCTTTCTCTTCTCAAATTATTGACTTGCCATTGCAACACGCTGTCTAGTTTTGCTTTTGCTTTTGATCTTTTTGAAGCTTTAAGTTGTTCTGCAACTTGATTTTGACTTGTTCTAGTATGTCTGGTGCTGCCAAGTCACCGGAGGATGCTCCCGGTCCTAGCCATCAGGTGTACCTTAGTAAATTTATGGATAAAAAATTTGCGTGTAGACTCTGATGGTATATCCGGGATTGGCGCTAACTCGTGGATACATCTATATTAGGCTAGCTCTTTGGGGGAAGCCTATATATTAGCTGACGCATGTTGTGCTTTGTATTTTCTGACACATTTAGCTGATTTCTGACAGTATCCTTTATTTGAACAATAATTTCTACTTGGTTTCCTGGGTCCATATAATTTATTATGAGTTTGCAGAGGAATTATTACCATAAGAAGTAATTTTTCCGCATTCTCCTGCCACCACAGGGTCTGGATTGGGGATCAGGTATTCCTGTTGTTGTTCAGCAGATTTCACTCATTCTATAGTCCTGAGTTGTCTTCTGAGGTTTAGTATAGAGAGAGAAAAATTTCAGTTATTTTACATTTTATTTCTATTAAAAAAATGGAAATTTTATGACTGAGTGTTGTGTTATTTATCCCTCTTGATGGTTTGCATAGGTTCATTGTGTTTATAAAGTTCAACTACTAATGAATCTTTGTATTGAGTGTGGAGTCTAGCATTCGCCTCTCAAGTATTCAAGTTCAAATTCTAATTGTCCCTATGTCTTCATGTAGAAGAATAAGAAATTTTAGGATTTTTTTACTTTTAGTCAGGCCCATAGTGTCTTCTATGGTCCTGGCTTATAGTTTCATCTAGTGGTCTAAATCAAGGAATTTATTAGCCTTCTGCAGTTGGTTTTTTGGTTCGTCATAACTAAAAACTAATTGTTTCGGTTTGTGTCATTTCAGAGGGTTATTGAAAACAAATGCCCTTCCTGCCACCGTTTCGTGAAGGCCCACTATTTCCCTCATGACTGTACTAGGTGCAGTATGTGCGGGCCCTTACTTGATTGCCATGTGTGTGCGTTGTGGCCGGTGGAGGTTTTCACTGATTTTATAAATCAGCAGGTAATGAAATAAAATGGTAGTAAAATGACCGGGCGGCGGATGAAAAATGGCGACTTAACAAAGTCTTGTGGTAAGAAGAGGAAGGCAGACATGGAGGCCTTCCATCTGGAAATGATGGGAGAAATGAAGAAGACAAGCACGGATCTTGTCCCGGAGTTGCTTTGCAGCGTGCTTCCCGGTTCAAGTTCGTCATTGTCTTCCTCATTTGCTCCAGGACAGAGTGTTCCGGTCTCTGGGTCTGGTTCTCTTAGGAAGCCAATCTTAATCTTGGGAATAACCAGAGGGTGCTGTGAGAGCAGTTTGAAGTGCTCCGCAGAGAGTGTGTTCGAGCAGCGCTCCCTGCCTTCCACCCTCAGCAGGCTAGAGGTGGTGGTGGCCCTGTCAGAGGCCAACCACCTACGCAGCGTTGGCCACGGCAATGCCAGCATAAGCCAGGGTGGGTGGGGATGGGGAGGTATGGAGCGCAGGCTCCTCCATCGCAACCCGCATACTGAGGTGCGCGTGACGCTGGCAGAGGAGCACATGGTTCTGGTCGTGGAAACCGAGCCTGATGGGCCGGCACCCACAAGGGTCACACCAGTGCTGCTAGGACAGCCATCAGAGACAGGGCAACTTGCACTTCTCGGGTCCACCTCAATCCTTAGGTGCACCCGTGGGAGGCTGTCTGGCCTGCCACATACAAGAGTGGGAGCGGGTTACTCAGGACCACTCAGTCTTGCGATGGCTTTCAGTCGGTTACCATCCCGACTGGGTATCAAGCCAGCCATCGCGCCTGTCTGTTTCCGATCTGGACTCAAAATCCACGAGATCCAGATCAGCGGTTGTGTATAGAGGAAGAAATTCAATCCCTCATACAAAAACATGCAATTCAACCTGCACAAAAATGTCCGGGTTATTATTCAACCGTGTTCCTAGTGACAAAAAGCACTGGAGGGTGGAGGCCAATTCTCAACTTCAAACCTCTCAACAGGTTTATCCTCACACCAAGTTTCAAAATGGAAACTGTAAGAACGGTGTTAGCAGGATTGAGGAGGGGAATGTGGACAGCATCAATAGATATAAAAGATGCTTATTTTCACAGTTCCATTGTGAGGAGCTTTCGTCAGGGCTGCCAATGGGAATTCAGGGTTCTACCATTTCGTATATCGACGGCTCCTCGGGTCTTCACTTGAGTGGTCCAAGCTATGACGTCATACCTCCACAGGAGACACATAGCAGTCCACATGTACATAGACGACTGGCTGTTAAAAGCACACAATCAGGAAAGTTTATCAGCAAATCTGGAGATAGTTTTGAAAACTCTTACAGATCTAGGCTGGATAATCAACTTTAAAAAATCAGAGCAGACATCATCCCAGAAGTTTGTTTACCTGGGCATGTTCTTTCATCTAGAGATAGGGTATCTTAATAACAACGTAGACAAATGATATTCAACCAATGGATTGAATATAGCCTAACACTTGGATGCAATATGTGACTCCAGAAGTCTGAATGGTCTGAGGCTGTTTTTTTCAGCCACATACCTTCCTGGGGAGAGCTTCGCAAATGCTTGTTATGCTATGTTTACCCATCTCAGGAGAGAGTAGAAGTACTCATCTTAGTCATACAGTCAGTGTGCAACAGTCGTCATGTTCTGGCACAGGTCTACTTGAGAATGCTGGGGTTGATGGTTTCTTTGGAACCAGTCATTCCACAGGCAGCCTTATGCCGGTGGCTTATCCAGTTATTTCTCATGACACAGTGGACCCAGGGTATGGGATTCCTGGACTCAAAGGTGTCAGTGTTGGAACCTCTTATTTGCCACCTTCAATTGTGGATGAAAAAAGAGAATCTCCTGGTGGGGGTGACGTTGTCACATCCCCACGCTTAGTTAACAATGTACACAGATGCATCAATGGAGGGATGGGGAGCTTGCCTGGAAGAAGACAAAGTATCAGGGCTTTGGAATCTGGATCAGTCAAAAGAACTTATCAATCTGCTAGATATGTGAGCAGTAGTCTTAGCCATGGAATACTTCCTAGAGAAGGTCAAGGGCAAGATTTATCTGGTTCGATCAGACAATACAACAGTAGTGACTTACATAAACCTCCAGGGCGGAACGAAGTCGCCCAGTCTCTCTATGATGACATGGAAACTGCTTTGCTGGTGCCTAGATCATGGGATTTCCATGAAAGCAGTTCATATTCCGGGAAGGCTAAATCTATTAGCAGACTCATTGAGCCGAAGAATGAGCATTCTTCCCACGGAATGACAATAGATCGATGTGTGGCGGACCATCTGTTCAACCACTGGGGCAAGCCCAACATAGATTTATTCGCAACGAACAAGAATGCGAAGATGACGACGTACATCTCCGATTCCAGCTCCGAGCACTATCACAATAGATGCATTAGCTATCAGCTGGGAGGGAATGTATGCATACGCATTCCCCACCAGCAATCCTGATTCCAAAAGTTCTCCAGAAAATCAGGCAGCAGGAATGCCAAGTGCTTCTGATTGCCCCAAATTGGCCAAGCCGATCATGGTATGCGGATCTGTTGGACCTTCTGGTCTGCAATCCTGTTCCTCTGCCTCTGATGGACAACATAATCTTCCAGGGCAAGACCTTGCATAACACCTCGTCAATGTTCCAATTGACTGCGTGGATATTGTCAAGGAATCAGCAGTTAAGGAGGGCTTTTCTGAGCAAGCAGCCATGTTTATGGCAAACGCCGAAATTGGGTCAACCTCCAGAGCATATAATTATAAAATCAACAGATTTGCTGAATGGTGCTCAAAAAGATGTATTAATCCAATGGATGCATCTACTCAGGTAGTAGCCGATTTCCTCTGTCACCTTTTTGATGCCTATAGCCTCAAGTCTAACTCTATTGCTGGCTACAAGTCAGCTTTAATGACAGTTATCCCTTGCTTGGCTAATAGGGGAAGTGATGAAGTATGTAATCTAAATACTTTAATCAAAGGCATGGGTAATCTAAGACCAAGGAATCCTCCAGTGACTCCATATAAACCCTTTGAACCACTAAGCTCCATTTCCATGAAAATGTTGACGCTTAAAACAGTTTTTCTGATTGCTGCAGCTTCAGCCTGACGAAGAAGTGAAATACATGCTTTGTCAACAGAGCCAGACCGTTTTGTGGTTACAGGGGAGGGTCTAAGGCTTCTATCTAGAGTTAACTTTATGGCAAAAAACCAGTCTTTAAAATATCCTGGTCAACCTATAGTTTTACCCGCTTTGACTAGGTTTGATCCTAATTCAAAGGCTTGGTGTCCTGTCCATGCATTAACACGTTATAAACAACGTACACAGGAATGGCGGACGGACCCTAGTGCTTTATGGCTATCTTACATTGAACCCCATGGGAGAGCTTCTAAAGATACCATTTCTAGGTGGATTGTGGAATGCATCCAGCATTGCCACAAAGCTGCCACGGGAAAACAAGTTGACATGGCCAAGGCTCACAGTGTCCGTGGCGTAGTGACATCCATGGCTCTGTTTAACGGAGTGCCGGTGAATGACATTATGTCAGTAGCACAATGGCACTGTGAGTAGTTTTACAGATCATTACTTCTGTGACATGTCAGATCCGCTTGCCTTATCGATTTTACATAAACGTTAAATCTGTATATATTTGTAAATATTGTATATACGGTCGTTGACTCACACACACTGCAATTTAGTGGGGAAATCGCCGCTTTTCCGTACTGTACCTATCATCGCCAGCGGTGATTAAAGGGAATCTCGTCAAAATAGGTTAGTCCTATATTTGGTGATGGGTATTTTTTGTCACGTTTTTTACTTACTAAAATGGTGATGGTTTGTGTTTGTGGTTACATCAGAGAGTATACGAAATGAAGCTTTCGTCCAATGTCTTATAATACTTTAGCATGAGTACATAGAGAGCATAAAGGACATTGAGGTCATCGCTCCATCTTTTAAAAGAGGGGTGGGGTGGGGAAGCGAATGTTAAACGGGCATTACTCTCAACATCAGTCGTGTTATCCGATGTCCAAGTCATTTCCTGATTGCGTTTACATACGCAATTTCAGGTGTTTTTTGTGCTCCAGAAGCAAAAGAGTTTGCTCTTCCATGGATGAGCCGGTCCTCTGACCTTCGCGTCCCTCCCGCCGAATTCTGACTATATCATATAGTATCAGGGTAGTACACATGTAAGTATACTCTTGATGTGAAATAAACGAAATTACGGTTTTTTATTTTTTCACGAGAGTTGATACTTTACCACCCTAATACGATTCCGGCCTCTCCGCCCCACAGAGGCTCAGGCTATCGACGTTTTATGTTGCAATTATGTTAGCCAGTAATTTGGAATAGAGAGACAGACCCGCTCATTGGTGAGTTTGGGCCGCACATTCGCTGAACTGTCAGTTGCGTAACTTGCCCAGTGTGGGCGGTTTCTTTTTAATTCTGAGTTATTGAAGCTAGGTCGATATTTGGGACTGAGAACAATGGTCTGTATATATTTTAATTCTAGAATGGAGTGTTTTAGCAAAATAATGTTACCCAAATAGATTTATCATGAGTTGATATACTCTTGAAGTTAGCCGAGCTATCCTAATGACCACTTCATCAGTGTCTATCCATGTGTGTGTGTCCCTGTGTCCACCTGGCCTTAAGGGTCAAGTAAGCGTATGCCATGGCAACCATCCATCCGGTGTATGTCTGTTTGTCAACTGTTGCCTTAAAACGTATCTCCTTAACCACTTGGCAGATGTAGGCTACAGTAAATTTGGGATGGTGGTGATTCTGATAGTAGGCTTCTGATTTATCAGAGTCAAAAGGTCTAAAATCACTGATCCAATTAAGATTAAAACCCTGGCATGCAGGTTGTTCTTGGTGTCCAGAAGTCGGTATCAGTTACTTATTTCTCAAAGATTAGTTTTTGGACAATAACTTAAATTCTAATGAAGGAATCATTGCCTAACTTGGCTTGGCGGTTGCCCTTGGTCTCTTGAAGAACCCTATAGAATTTTGAGTCACAAGATCAGCAGTCCAGATAACTGACACAATTACAAAATCATTAAAAAAAAAGTTCTAACTTTACTAAAGGGATTCTTCACAAAATTGGCTTGGAATTTGCCATTGATGTCCTGATGACGCCTTGTGAATTATGGGGTCAAAGTCACTAACCGAATTACCAAAACATTTACAAGTGTACAATCAAGTCTTATGAAGGGATTATTACTAACCGTGACATGCAGGTTTTCGTTTGGTGAGTTGAAAAAGTGTGATTTTTTAGGTGCCCAAAGGTCAAGTTCACTGACCAAATTAAGATTTTGTTTTTAAATGAGAATTCATGTTCAATTGAAAGGATCCGTAACAATCTTGGTATGGCGCTTACCCCTTTGTGCTGAAGAAGACTCATGAATTTTGTTCTCTAAATGTCAAGGTCAATTATCATTTTCAATAATTTGAATTTCTGCTGAATAGCCACCTATAACTTTGCATGTAGATTGTCGTTAGTGGCCAAAAGAAGTGGTATGATTTGAGGTGGGGTGCCGTCAGAAGTCAAGGTGACTAGCCCAATTGCACTAATTTAGTTTTTCTACAATAATTCAAGGTTTCCTGAAGGGGATCCGTACCAAACTTGGCCTGACCAAATATTGCCGTTACTGATATAGATCATATATACAGAAATCTGCCTGACGGTCCTGGTGAGGGTGAGCTGTACAGGCCCTTGGCATGCTTAGGCGTATTGATAATACTGGATTGATTGACATCAAATGTGTTCAAAACGTTCATATTGTCATCAAATATCTGTATTGAGAGAATGACGCTGAATGGATGTCAAGCACCAGAACTAGAGTGAATGGGGAAAGAATACTTCGGTGGCATGTTTTTGTCATATTTGGAGCTATTACCTTTCGTCATGTTGGTGGGTGTGTATCGTTTGGCATAACCTATCACCAATATAATAACTAGGTCAGCAAGTTCAGGTTTCGCTTTATTTTCACATTCAATGTGAAGCTGGCCAAACCTGGCCTCTGCAGAGGTCTTGAGAAATATCCATCTGCACGCCAAAAGAAGACTATCTTTGAAAATTTACAACAGGAATGACTGGATCAGTTAATCGATCCAGTCAAAGCCATTGGTAAATGTTTAAAAATAGTCTTCTTGGCTTGCAAATGGGCATTCAGTAAGCAGCTATTATGATCTATTGACCAAATTTACCATTTAAAGGGTTGTTGTGTTTATACAGTCACTGATTCTATGAAAGATGCTTGAGGAGGGGCTGGGTATGGTGCTTGTGATAATGGATCCGTCGCTTATCTTAACCCTTTTAATGACAAACCACTGAAAAAGTTAATTGTGGACGATGCATAGCATATTCTGTTGAATATTTTGAAATAAGTATGACTGGAAGTCATTGCTGCCTAAGGCAACAGCTTCGGCAGCAAGGCTTCCAGTCATATTAATTTCAAAATATGCAACAGCTTCGGTTTGTTTGCCCTGAGATTGAGATAAAGGAAATTTATCGATGAAGGGGTTTTAACCTTTAGCACTCTGATGACAATATTCTATCTTTTACGGTGTCAATATCAAAGGAACTGGTGTACATTTTTCAACAATTTTGCTGGACGATGTTGCTGTCTACGACAGCCCCATCTTCCACCAAATTTGTTGAAAAATGAACACCAGTTCATCTGTTAATTTAATTTTTTAATTTTTACACCAGAGTGGTAAGGGTTAAAACAATCAACCCGAATTATAGGTGCTCTTACAAGCAGATGTAACCATATTGAACCACCATTATATGTTTCAGCTGAAGTCGCTAAATGTTCCGTCGGCCACACACGGCATAGACTATCGGTCATTACGTATCCCTGATCAAGCATACACACGCAAGTGTTATGAGTGTAGTGCAAGTATGGGACTCGCAAACCATTACAGGTACATTATACAGTAGGCCTTTAATTGTCAAACCCGCCCAAACTGTTCTTTGCAGTGGACTTGAGGAGTGTCCATTTGCTGATTAAGAAAAGACTGAAAATGTATAAGGGGAATGTCTGGCTCGATAACTGAGCCAGTCATTCCAGTGGCAACTTTTCAAAAATAGTCATCTTGGCCTACAAATGGACCTTCAATGGGCAAATATTGTTATTTTCTGGACCATATTTGGCTATTGAAGTGTTCAGTCTTCCATTTCTTAGCCTTGCAATATCTGTAACTGAATGTTACGGTTTATGCACTATACAGAGCAAAAGGTTTGACAGAAGATTGGAGTGACGGATGGGACAGGGGCAATTGTCATAATATGCTTCAAAGAAAGATTGATTTCCCCCTTTTACGGTTGGATCCTCACTTGATAAAGGTCTATGAAAATACTCAATGTTAAGCGCTTAATGGTCTATCAAGTTGTATGAATTGTATGTCTTTACCGTTTAATAAACATTCTCTTGAATGTTTTGAAACTAATTTGAATGGGCGCTGTTGCTGCCTGCACCCAGTCAAATTAATTTTAAAATATTCAACAGCTTACAGGTATAGTTTTCTGGAAATTGAGAATTAGGGAGGCAGGGATCAATTGAGCCCAAATCGGGCAACGCATAGGCAGAGAACCCAACACGGACAGTGCATGGGCAGAGCTTCGCTAGAGATGTGTAAAATGCTATGTAACAATCTGGCACATTGATCGCCATTGATGGCAAGATTTCAAAGGACTGGAATGGAGGTAGCAATTGCAAAAACCGGAAAACCAGCACTTGTCAGAAATCTCAAATTTGCAAGCATAGCTACCTATAGCCACGGTTAAAGTTGATTTATGGCGGGCATTAGCAGAAACATAAGCCAGACTGGGATTACATCCACCACACGCATATGCCTGTCAAAGAATACATGCAAAAGACAAGTCTCCAGAGCACAGGATACAGCAAAACAGAAGTAAGCATAGTAACTTAGATTTGAACATCACAGCAAAATTGCACGTCACAGCTTAGATGAGGTTGAGGTGCTTATTCACATTTGGATAAATTTATTAATAAATTTTGACCAAGTAACTACAATGGAAATATTTAGTACAGCTCAGAAATAAGCTAAAATGTTTACAAAGCTAAACAAAATTTAGTGTTCAATATTTTTAAAGGAAGTGAAAATGGAAATGAATCGGAAATATTTGAGAAAAAGCATTTATTAAATTTAGGAGCCCTTAACTTGGAGCCAATTAGTGACCGTGCTGGTGCTTCACACTCCGCCATATAAACTGTGTGCCGGTATACCGCATAGGCCTACCTAAATATAGCGAAAGCACACCTGAATATAATTTTGTAAGCGGTATTCTCTATATATACACCTATGTAGAGCGATTAACTCGCTACTGCTAATTCAGTATTGATCCTTTTGAAAACGTTTTATTTGAAAGTCACTTTTTCTGGTGGAAGTAACAAGTTTCGGTCAAAATGATTTCAAAATACGCTGCTGGTTTCCAAGGTCGAAATATGATGCTCACTGAATATTTTGAAATTTGTGTGAGTGAATGTAGACCCCGTCTCTGGAAGCAACATCTTTCAGTCAAATTGTTTTAAAACTAGACAGTATTTTACCTGCAGGACGTAGTGTCTAATCAGCTTAGCGCGAATATAACATCTTATTTGACCGGCTATAGCAGGTATTAGTTATTCACTCGGCAAACACCATAGTGCATTGGTCCAGTTGCACCACTAATTGGTTCTCTCCAGGGTGACATAAATGGTATTTAGCTGCTTTTTTTCTAATTATTCTGATTTATTTCTGTTTTTTACTTGGAGCTATAGATTGATTATTATATAAAGCTTTCATTCAAGAGCATACGTTAGTTCCCTGATCCTTTCCTTTAACATATTTGGATTGGATTACATTCAAAATATTCAACAGAACATTACTGACATCGTTTTCAAAATAGTACTTTCATGTTTCTGTTTTTGTATTAGACACATTTTAATGTATTTGTAAGCTGTACTGTAACATCAAAATATGCTTAATTTTAACTCATTATTTATGGTAGTCTCCCAAGGTAGCAGCAACTAGCATGACTAGTGTTCAAATTATTTTCAAAACATTCGACCATTAAATCTGATTTGTTTACATAAAAGGAGTTATAATATGAACAGTCATTTGAAAATATATTTGCGAAGAATTCGAATATATCTGGCTCGTTAATGGTCCATGGGCCTCGGTCTTGTGCACCTCACATGCATTTATTGGTCTCTCATAAGACGTCTCTTATTTTCGACTCCAGCTCCCAGTCAAATTAGTTTCAAAATATTTTACACTTTCCTGTATATAATTGTCTTAAAGTTGAGCTACTAGGATCTGAAGGGGTAAGGGATTAATTGAAAATCAATTTGATTATTATGATTTGAACAATTCCATGATTGACTTTCAATAACCCTTATGCAAATATTACACTTTACATTACTTTCAATGCTCAAAATATGTTATTTTATTGTATTTCCAGGAAATACACGGTGTGCTCATTATGTAGATTTGCGACAAATTGCGGCAATGCATTTTCTGATCACATGCTCGCGTTCCACTCCGGGAAGACGGTCAGCGTGTACTTGTCTATTGCCAAAGAACGACCCATGAGCAAAGTTATGTTTTGTGTATGCGGTTATAGTAGCTCCTATGGAAATAAAATCTGTAAGTGAGGTTTGGTTGAAGTTTAAGTATAATGCCTTTGATTATATAAAGAATTTCCCTTTCAATCACTGGCTTAATCAAGTTATGCATGCAGGACACATTTTTGAAAATAATTTGTAGACTTTGCTGCCAGTCAAATTTACTTGAAACATGTGACACGCTATAGTTGCTACGTAGACGGCTTAATGAGTCACTAATTTGAATGACGAACAAACTTGTACGATCAAGAGAAGCAGCTATAATTCAGCAGAATGCTAAATAAAAAGGAAAGAATTCATTATTTAGGGATAAAAGAATTGAAATTTTTTTTCAGCTTGTGAATTCCCAGAAATGTTGGTCAGATAGAATTAGCCCTTTACCGCTCAAGTGGACCAATAGTGGCAAAACTACAGTATTCTTGAGAAATGACTATTTGCAGAACCAAGAAAAGATTATTTGAAAAATTACTAAGTTGGTACGAGTGCCTCAATAACCGAGCCAGTCATTCCAGTGATAAATTTTCAAAAATTATCTCTTGATCTGCAAATGGACATTTTCTCTGAAAACGTTAGGAGGATTAAGGGTTGAAATATGAGTACAGACTTGCAGCAGTATTTGTTTGTCAAATTGTTGATGGTTATTCATGTGTGTATCAATGCTATGCTGATCTGTTTAGCTAACACCATTATGTATTTCTTTCAGCTAACCATTTGACATTCTGTGGCAAGCAGACATGTTATTCCGAGAAACAACCAAAACCGCCTCCAGAGGGATTCTCATGGGATAGTATGTACACAGTGACATTTTTCAGCACTTTAAACAAAAAAATTATATGTAACCTTGAAATCCAAGTTTCCATTTCAAGGCAAGGAAGGCTGCTGAATATTTTGAAACTTATTTTACTGGAGGCTACTGGTGTCTTAGAAGCCAGCAACATCTTTCAGTCAAATTATCTTCAAAATATTAAAGAAAATAACAATGCATGTATATCCTTGGTTCAAAATTTTGTCTTGTATCTTGTCTGTGGTATTAGAAAATTTTCTAAATTAAAAACTTCATTTTGTACGTACAGAGAGATTATCTCTAGCTATGCCCCACCCATTTCATGCTATGCCCCCACCCAATCCTAGCTATACGTCACCCTAGGCAGCAACAGCTCCCAGTCAAATTAGTTTCCAAATATTCCGAATGTTTATTAAATTGTATATTCATCGAAGACATACAATTCAGACACGCCGTGATGAACCATTGCGACTTTGTGATAGACCTTGGTTTTGATTATGACGTCGGCTAACAAATTACATAGTTGTTCATAATGTCAGATACCGGAGTGGCAGATCGATTTCCTACATTCTGCCATATGTAAGGAGATTGTGTACGGGTATTCACTAGCCATCTGTGGATAATAATCGCTTTACAGATAATCAAATTTTCAACAGTTTCTGAGGAAGACCTTAAACCCAAAGCAGGACAAGCCTCAGAGAGAATCCCCAGCACCTATAATTTTGCATTTTGCATTATTTCATTGGTTGTGTATGTCAGGTTTGCATCAGGGTACCTCTCTGAGATGTCGACTTTTAGGGGCATAGAGCTTTACAGGTTATTGGGGTTGCTTCTTCAGGACAAACTTATCACAGTGATGCGTTTGCGATCCTGATGGTTGCCAATGTTCCATACCGTTAAACTCAACACCACAGAGTTAACTAACTTCTTTAATTTAAATAAAGATATAATATTTTTAATCTTGTTTTATAAGCTTTATTTTTAAAACTTGTATGGTGATATATATTTTAGATACAATAGACAAGGAACAAGAATCGAGGAATAAGAAAGGTGCATCATTACTTGATATCCTGGGCTTAGTGAAGAAACAGTCAGTCTCCTCTTCACCAGGTATTGAATGCTAATTAATAAAGCTAAGGTATTCCATTAACTCCTTAATCTGTGAAGAAAATTTCAGTTTCCTCATAGAAAATGTCAATTTGCAGATCAAGAGATTATCTGTGAAAATTTACCACTGGAATGACTGGCTCGATTATCGAGCCAGTCATTCAAGTAGTAAATTTTCAAAATAGGGTCTTGGTCTTCAAGACCAGAAATGAGTGTTAAAGGTTTAATTAGCGCTTTTCACATTCGAGCCGGTGAAAACGGTTTTTTCACCGGAGTGAAAGGCAGACATCAATATATTCTCGTAGTGTGTACATGAAAAGGAGGAGGAAGATGAGTGTTCGACAGATATTTATGTCTTAAACTTTCTAACAAGATTCTAAATTGGTCATGGAAATCAAAGAAATTAGAATGCAAGTTCTGGATCCTGAAATTGATGATTAGTATTGATTTTACTGAAGTGTCATGGAAGGGTATTAATGGAATAGTTCAAATTATAATGAAATTGCTTTTCAATTAATACATATTAACCCTTTATTGCTCAATTTAGGTCAAGAAAATTTAAATCTACCTATTGAATACCCATTTACAGGCCAAGAGAATACAATCTTTATCTTTATCGAGCCAGTCATTCCAGTGATAAATTTTCAAAAATTGTATTCTCTTGGCCTGTAAATGGACATTCCCACCAGACCATAACAGAGGTCGCTTTTGGCCGACATGACCATTAAAGGGTTAAAGTTGTTGCCTAATTAATCAGGCCATGACCTACTCTAGATAGTAGTTTTGTTACTTTTCTAGCACTCTAGAATCGTATATTTGTCTTCTAGCTTTTCAGCTGTTAAAACGACCACACCCTGACATGACTCATAATAAGTCTGAGAATGTTGAAGCGAGTAAGAAAAATAATTTTACCCAGGGTTTATTAATGGCTTACACCCATGGTTTATTTCTAAACATATCAATGAATTGGTCAGTCTTACAGGTGGTTTCTGTTGAAGTATCACACTGCTCAGTTGAAAATTTTGGAAATAAAATTATATGGGAAGACATTGCCGCCTAGCGCATCAATGTCTTCCAATCCAATTATATTCAAAATATTCAAATGAACATTTCTAACATCTAAATTCAAAATTGTATTAACTAAGCTGTTTGTTTTTTGTTTCGCTTATGTATGAGCTTTACTGTTCAGCATCATATGCCTGCTATAAGATGATCGGTTCATTGATACACTTAGCTATGTTTTTTCCTGAAGTTTGACAAACATAGCGTCAATAACCACAAAATATCAAACATGCTGATTATTTTTGAAAATAATTTGTCTGAAATACATCGCAGCAGGCAAGTTGTATTTAATCCTTTAATGGTCAAATACGGTAAAGAGATTCTAAAAATTTTGCTTGGTAAATTTCCATTTGTAGGCCAAACAAAGAGTACTTTTGACAACTTAACATTGAAATAACTGGCTTAGTTATCGAGCCAGCGTTTTCAGTGAAAAATTTCAAACATTCTCTTAACTTGGCCTTTAGATGAACATATCTCAAGACAACTGCAAATGCTGATTTTTGCGGATTTGATCATTAACACTTTAAAACTCAACTTTGTTCAAGAACATTTCAATTTCCTCATGACTAATGTACATTTGTAGACCAAGAGAAGGCTATTTTTGAAAATTTACCACTTCAATGACTGGCTCGATAACTGAGCCAGTCATTTCAGTGGTAGATTTTCAAAAATAGTCTTCTCTTGGTCTGCAAATTGACATTTCTTATGAGAAAATTAAAATTTTCTTGAACAAATTCTAGGCTTAAAGGGCTTTAAGCAGAAACTATAACTTTCTTGATAAGACATGACCATTAACCCTTCAACACTCAAAACAGCTTCTGCAGTGGTCTTGATAAATGTCCATTTGAACACCAAGAGAAGACTATTTTTGAAAATTTACAACTGGAATGACTGACTCGATAACCGAGCCAGTCATTCCAGTGGTAAATTTACAAAAATAGTCTTCTCTTGGTCTACAAATGGACATTTATCAAGACCACTGCAGGAGGTGTTTTGTCTGATACGAGTGTTGAAGGGGTAAAAGTTTTAAATCTTCAGCAGTGTTTTGTCTATGTGGTATTGTAACTATTTTTGTCATATTCAGGATGTCAGATATTAAGTTGAGAGTTGAGTTTTGCATTGGTTGCACTGTTTGTTTGAGTTAATTGCAAGTTAATGAAGTTTGTTTTGAGTTTGCAAGTTAATGAAGTTTGTTTGAGTTAATTGCAAGTTAATGAAGTTTGTTTTGAGTTGATTGCAAGTTAATGAAGTTTGTTTGAGTTAATTGCAAGTTAATGAAGTTTGTTTTGAGTTGATTGCAAGTTAATGAAGTTTGTTTGAGTTAATTGCAAGTTAATGAAGTTTGTTTTGAGTTGATTGCAAGTTAATGAAGTTTGTTTGAGTTAATTGCAAGTTAATGAAGTTTGTTTTGAGTTGATTGCAAGTTAATGAAGTTTGTTTGAGTTAATTGCAAGTTAATGAAGTTTGTTTTGAGTTGATTGCAAGTTAATGAAGTTTGTTTGAGTTAATTGCAAGTTAATGAAGTTTGTTTTGAGTTGATTGCAAGTTAATGAAGTTTGTTTTGAGTTGATTGCAAGTTAATGAAGTTTGTTTTGAGTTGATTGCAAGTTAATGAAGTTTGTTTGAGTTAATTGCAAGTTAATGAAGTGTGTTTTGAGTTGATTGCAAGTTAATGAAGTTTGTTTTGAGTTGATTGCAAGTTAATGAAGTTTGTTTTGAGTTGATTGCAAGTTAATGAAGTTTGTTTGAGTTAATTGCAAGTTAATGAAGTGTGTTTTGAGTTGATTGCAAGTTAATGAAGTTTGTTTGAGTTAATTGCAAGTTAATGAAGTTTGTTTTGAGTTGATTGCAAGTTAATGAAGTTTGTTTGAGTTAATTGCAAGTTAATGAAGTTTGTTTTGAGTTGATTGCAAGTTAATGAAGTTTGTTTGAGTTAATTGCAAGTTAATGAAGTTTGTTTTGAGTTGATTGCAAGTTAATGAAGTTTGTTTGAGTTAATTGCAAGTTAATGAAGTTTGTTTTGAGTTGATTGCAAGTTAATGAAGTTTGTTTTGAGTTGATTGCAAGTTAATGAAGTTTGTTTTGAGTTGATTGCAAGTTAATGAAGTTTGTTTGAGTTAATTGCAAGTTAATGAAGTGTGTTTTGAGTTGATTGCAAGTTAATGAAGTTTGTTTTGAGTTGATTGCAAGTTAATGAAGTTTGTTTTGAGTTGATTGCAAGTTAATGAAGTTTGTTTGAGTTAATTGCAAGTTAATGAAGTGTGTTTTGAGTTGATTGCAAGTTAATGAAGTTTGTTTTGAGTTGATTGCAAGTTAATGAAGTTTGTTTTGAGTTAATTGCAAGTTAATGAAGTTTGTTTTGAGTTGATTGCAAGTTAATGAAGTTTGTTTTGAGTTGATTGCAAGTTAATGATGTTTTTTTGATCCATTAACATACCTTCTCTACACTCTGTTCATGACATGTATAGTGTTTTGTAGGTGGTTTACTCTTTGCTGGCACAGTTAAATTTTTCTGGAAAACTACTTGAATTTATACATCTCCCATGAAATGTTTTAAATTTGAAAATGACATTGAAAAGTATGTGATGCTTTGATAATTGCTTAAATCTATTGAAAACCACTTGAAATTTCCATATTTCTGCTTATCATTTAATGTTAGAGAATTGTCCCGCAAAGCAATTCTTTTTCCAAAACTATGGAGTAAGATCCTTCCTCCAAATAACATTAGGTTTTAGACTTTTAGGCCCTTGAAACCCTCTCCATATGGACCGTAACCCTTGCATGGTGAAGCCGGCAGTCAGTGCAGTGGGCCTTTAGGAATGTCCATTGGCTGGCAACGAGAAGACGTTTTGAAAATTTACCACTAGAATGCCAGTCATTACAATGGTCAGTTTTAAAAAAGAGTCCTCTTAACCCTTTTACATTCACATCAGCCAAAAACGGCTTCTCTGCTGGTCTTGAGAAATACCCATTTATAGACCAAGAGAAGACTTCTTCTTTTCGTTCGCTGATCATACAGCCAGTCCTGTAAGTGACTATCGACATGATCATAAGCGTTAAGTGCGTGGATCCATGGTTTATTAGAGTGCGCCGTGCGGCCTGGAACCTCCGTCTTCAGCACTCGAGGTTTCTGTCAAGGTTACCACACCTTTACCTCCTTTAGTCGCCTCGTACGACACGCAGAGGATACGGAAGGTGTATTCTAAGCCCCACCTACAGGGCAAATATCTTATCATTATGTGTATGTTAAAATGTGAACTCGAAGCAGGGGGTTTTACAGGGTGTGAAAAACCATTGGGGTTGGAGACAGAAAAAACCACAGAAATAAACACCCGGAAGAGAAGACTATAACCGAGGTAACTTGGTATGAAAATGAATGAGAAAATTGAAATTTTCTTGAACAAATTTTAGTGTTAACGGGTTAAACAGCAAATTGAAATTTAGTAGGGAAAGATATAGATTTTCTTGACAAGTTTTGACCATTAAAGGGTTACAGAATTTGGTAACTAATAACTCACCTACAGAACGCTATGGAGCGGATGGTTGATCATTAAATCTTTCAGTGGCATGTTTTGTGTTACTCTGCACTATACAGAAGTAATTAGGATTAATTACTTATTATGCAGTACAGCTCATAAATAAGTTAACATGCTTCCAAAAACCCCAGAAACATGTTAGTTAGTACAATTTTGAATACAAGATATAAGAAATGTTCTGTTGAATATGTTGGACTTAATTTGAGCGGAAAACATTGCTGCCTTAGGCAGCAATGTTTTCCGCTCAAATTAAGTCCAAAATATTCAAGTGTGTTTATTTTTTGGGGTGAAATATGTTACGTTCTTTCTGAGCTGTACTGTACAGTTGTATCCGTCTGAAATGACCACCTTGGTACACCACACGAAGGTGTCACTAACAGCCTAATGGCCAAAATTAGTCAATAAAAATCAAACTATTTGCAGTGGTCTTGGGAAATGGCCATTCGCATGCCAAGAGATTATTTTTGAAATTTTACTATTTAATGGATTGTCTTCGTTATTAGCTCACCTGGCCAGAATGGCCAAGTGAGCTTATGCCATGGCGACCGTCTGTCCGGCGTCCACCCATCCGTCCGTCTGTCTGTCCGTCCATCCATCCGTCAACTTTTTCCTTTAAACGACTTCTCAATAACCACTTGGCCGATTTCAATTATATTTGGCAGGAAGTATCCTTAGGGCATAGGGATCCAAGTTTGTTCAAACAAAGCCGATCGGCCAATTTGGCCGGTGGCCATCTTGGATTGTGTCCGATTTTAGGAAATGGCTTTAAAAATCGTCTCTGAAACCGCTTGGTGGATTGATTCAAAACTCACGAAATATCATATAGGGCAAGAGCTGAACCAAGTTTGTTCGAAGGAACTTGATTGGCCAAATGGTTCGGCGGCCATCTTGGATGACCTAGTTTTCGTGAAAACGACTTATTCTGCAGAACCGCTGAGCGGATCGGGCTGAAATTTTGGGGATATGATTATGGACTAAAGGCCATTAAAGTTTGTTCATGGGAAGCTGATAGGTAAAAAACATGACCGCCGTGGACCAATCAAATTTTAGCGTGTTTGGCTACCATATTCAATTTTTTTATTTGATGGATTTTGAAGCCGAAATTGGTTTTCTTAACTCCGCTTACTTGTCAGTCACCTGTTGTATAGCGATAACCCCATCCGTCTTCTGTATGTCTGTCCATCCATCTGTTTGTCCGTCACCAACAATGGCGGCTCATTTTGTTATTTCTTGACGGATTGACACCAACCTTGATCACAATTTAATGACGGCATCTAATATCTGTGGTGTGAAAATGAAACTGATAGGACGTCAAATGCCAGAGTTATCACTCCTTAAATATTTGTAGTCTCTCTCACTTTCATAGGGCAAATAATGGTTTGGTCCCACTGTCCATTGATTTATCACCATGTCAGATTTTATTGCCAAACTAGTTATTAAATTCCAATTAACAGATTAACCTTTCTAATACTGCAGAAATATTTAAGATATGTATTATGTGCTCGGACATCTATGCACTGTAAAAATATTTGAAATGTATTTGATTGAAAGTTGTTGCTGCCTTAGGCAGCAATGAAAGTTGTTGCTGCCTAAGGCAGCAATGACTCCGTCAAATTATTTTCTAAATCAACTCCAGCTCACCCTACCCCTGCTGCTAACTTGGTGATTCAGCCAGATGTGCATGTGTTAAATGGATTTTGTGGTGGTGAGGAATAACCTGCTATAAAGACCACCTACCTCCCTTTATAGACCATTTTCTTCAAATTGTATTTAAACCTCTAGTAACCGTTTAACTGAGTTTTTGCAGACGACATATTCCAAAGGTTATATCTCTGAACCTGATAAATATTTTGAAAACAATTGGACTGAAAGTTGTTGGTGGCTAAGCCGCCAACAACTCAGTCGAATTGTTTTCAAAATATTCAACAAGTCAAGAGCTTTTGAAAATTGAAATTATTGGCTGCACTAGCTTGCAGCAGTGAGACAGTTAAGAAACCAGCTGTTGTTAGCACTGATATCATCTATTTTCACGTAAACATTGTTCAAAATCACTAATGCAAAAAAAAAGCCCAGAGATTGTTGTCAATATCTCGAAAACTAAATCATTTGACTGAAAGTCATTGGAAGTGACACTGATGGATGTAAAACTTAAGTAAGATTAGTTGAAATGCCAATGTTCCAGGTGAGCGATACAGGCCCATTGGGCCTCTTGTTGCGTCAGTCAGACTAGCGGTAAATTTACAAAAATAAAATTTGATCGACTTGACCATTAATTAACCCTCAAATTTGTTCAAGAAAATTTTAATTTTCTTATTTAAAAAATGCCCATTTGCCGATCAAAAGAAGACTATTTTTGAAAAATTACCACTGGATTTCAGTGGTAAAAAATAGTCTTGGTTGGCGAATGGACATTTCTCAAACCACTGCAGATGCTGTTTTTGGCTGATATGAGTATTAAATGGTTAAGATAATTCATCGACCATTGCATTTTATGCCATTTTGAAGGCACACAATGGTTGTGGTTCTTGAAGACAGGTGGTCTTTCAACAGGTTATGCTGTACTTTAATGTTATATTTGTAATAATTTGTTAATAAATATTTACCACCTCAATGCTCCTCCCCCCAGCCACCTCTGATTTTGAGGCTGAAGAAATTGTTGATGATGCGGTCATTGATCATAGAGATGATACTGTGAAATCTAAGCACGCCCATGGTGAGATGTCATCATATCTTCTAAGCCTGCTGCTGTCTTTGGTGTTATGTCACTATCTATTTTAGTGTAGATTTTCTATCTGCTTCTCAAAGCCTGAATTTAGCCATTTAACTATCAATTCTCATAGAAAATGTCAATTTTTGCAGAATTTGAGCCCATTTTTTAACATTGCTGTTAAAGCCATAGGTGCAAAATGTTCAGTAGCTTAGCGCTATAGTTATTGTCAAATTTAGGTTCAGGGAATTCAGGTTTTAAAATTTCAAATCGATTCTAACACATGTATGGGCGGAGCTTAGCTAGAAATAGGCAGGCATAGCTAGAGATGGATACCACTATGATGGACTAGTGCTGAATCACAAAGGCTAGTAGATTACGCAACACTGCCAGGTGTCTGTTTGTCTAGTGGCTCACCCACACTAATATCACGTCCTGTGTCGTTCTTGTCATAATCTCAAGTCTATGCTAACTACGCTTCTCTCACTCTCGCTTTTGTACTGTAACATAGCCAGCGCTGTATGTGTATCTGTCATAACTAGCGTAGATTAGAACCACTCGTCACTATACCAGTAGCTTTTGGTGTTTAACCTTTCCCATGTTTGCTCATGTCTACCGTGTTTATGTCTATTACTGTGAAACCTGACGTTACCCTTTAACATTCTACAAACCCGCCTCTGCAGTGGTCTTGAAAAATACTCAATGATGTGTGCGTGCGTGTGTGTTATGTCTCATTGGTTCTCTATGACAATTCACCTTTCCAGAGTATGTACCCATCATATGACGTCATAATCATCTACGCGGTGTGTAGAATGACATCATAATGGATGACGCCATGAATGATGTCGATAAGTACGTCACGAACGCGTATTTGAAGACGGTCTATGCCTTGTTGTACAAATTGTTTGCTTTTACTATTTAATAAATATTCTGTTGACTATTTTGAAACTAATTTGACTAGGCGCTGTTGCTGCCATAGGCAGCAACAGCACCCAGTCAAATTAGTTACAAAATATTCAACAGCTTCCCTGTATAGTTTTCAGGAAATTGATAGCTAGGGCATTCGGGGATCGATCAATTCAAACACGGCGAGGTGTGGGTGGAGCTTAGCTAGTGATGGGCGGGGCATAGCTAAAAATGGAAAGGTCCATTGCCTTTGAAAGATTCGATGCATGCATTTGGTTAGACATATGTAATATTTGTTATCCATGTAGATTGTTTCACAGAACTGTTGTATTTGAATGGATATGTATGAACAAGTACCCTCTAATACATTCGTGTTGATTAGGGCTGTGCGGTATACCGGTACTGGAACCGTCACCGTTTTTGTAAGCATGACGGTTCGAAAACCGGTGACACAATTTGAAAACCGCAAAACCGCATATTTATGAAAAACCGGTTTTGTAAATATTTGGTTTTCAATAATATATTATCATTGCATAAAATTGCATTCATATCATCACTTAATGTATAGAAAATCAATTAAAAAAAATACACGGCAGGAGAAATAATTTTCATTTTTTTCGCATCTTGCGAGTATGTTGCCAGATTGCATAATGTGTTCAGTAACTAATCTACTAGTGTTTATAGTAGCGTGTTATGATTTTTTAATGCACCATACCATCTGGCAAACCGGGAATCGAGGCAAGTTTATGTGTAGTGTATATAGCAATATTCAACAGGTTTCACGGGCACCCAAACTGGTTGCCTAACAACTTGCCTAGACATCTTAAACACACTGCTGCTACTGTGTGTATTTAATACTTATCTTTGAGAATGCATTCTTATTTAATGTGTACCAACTGTATTATTTGTATTACACAATGGAATATCTGCTATAGCTATTTGAAAAAATAATGTATGTCAAGGTGTTGCTACCTTAGGCAGCAACATGTTTCAGTAAAAAAATTGTCAAAATAATCAACTACATGTGATGTAATATTAGTTTAATTTATATAGATGTAGACCTAATCTTGTCTCAGGATTAAATGGGTTAAGTCTGGCATAACAGCTGTATTCGCTGAGAGACTGTTAATAAAAACACATCCTGCTTCCCAGCTGGCAAAATTAGCCTGTATATTAAGCGCCCCTCGCATCATAAATAAACTCAACCATTGACATTCCGATGTGTAACAAGGGTGAGTCCACTGTAAATATTTAGTCATGTCTGCGTTCACTTTCATAAACGCTCTGACGGTGTGAGCGGGTATAGCCAATCAGAATGCGGTGTGCAGGGTATTTCTAAATTATACCAGAATATGCAGGACTACTTGCGTGTATGTATTTCTGGTAAAATGAAAGAATAATTTTCACTGGGAGTTTTATATCAGAGTGCATGTCAATATAATGATACGGAGACAGTCTTACAGTATTCGGCATAAATGGTTTATTTAAATATTAACCAGGTTTCACTTAAAGATAGTATGATTACAGATTTGAGTCTACCACAAAATAAACCGTATTTTCGTGGCACTGCGAATGAGATTTATTTTTACTGTTAGCTATCCGGTTAAAACCGGATATCCGGTTAAAACCGGTTTTATAATCAACACCGTCACCGGTTTAATTTTTTCTGAAACCCCGCACAGCCCTAGTGTTGATACCAGTTAGCGCTATAGCAAAATCCCTGAGAAAATTCAGTTCTTCACAAATGCTTATTTACAGGCCAAGAGAAGACTATGTTTAAAAATGTACCACTGGACTGATTAACTCGCTTAGCCGGCCAGTCACGCCAGTGTTAAAATAAGTCTTCTCTTAATTAACCTCTTAATGTCCATTGCTGAAGATCATTGCAGAGGTGGCTTTCGGCCGGCTTGATCACAGGGTAAAATTATTATTTTGTTTATGGTAGCCATACATACCTAAAAATCTCATGATATAAAAAAAGAATTTGTGGAACCATTTAGTAAAATCCATTTTTTAACTCACCTGGCCTGAAGAGCCAAGTGAGTTTATGCCATGGCGACTGTCCATTCGTCCGTCCGTCCGTCCGTCAACTTTTGCTTTGAAACACTACTACTCATTAACCACTAGGCCGATTTCAAACAAATTTGTCTGAAAGGACCTTATGGTCGTAGGCTCCAGAAATTCCATTCAGAATTTTAAATGATCAATGTTTTGTGTCAAAATGCTTTTTCTCCTTACCATTTTGACCGATTTCAACCAAATTTGGCTGAAAGGACCCAATGGTCGTAGGCTCCAGAATTTCCATTCTGAATTTTGATTCATCAATTTTGTTGGTGAAAATCTTAGATTTTATGAAAAATGTAACGGAAATTGTCAAATTGCTTTTTCTCCTTACCATTCTGAGCGATTTCAACCAAATTTGGTGGAAAGGATCCTATGGCCATAGGTTCCTCCATTCAGAATTTTGATTCATCAATTTTTTGAGTGAAAATCTGAGATTTTATGAAAAATGTACCGGAAATTGTCAAATTGCTACTCCATAGCTGCTTGACATATTGCAACCAAATTTCACTAATGGATTCTATGGTGGTAGGCTAGAAATTCTATTCAGAATTTTGATTGATCAATTCTTTGGGTGAAAATCTTAGCTTTTATGAAAAATTTGTAGAAATTGTCAAAATGCTGCTTCTCTAGTTGCTTAACATATTTCAACCAAATTTGGCTAGACTAGAATTTCTATTCAGGATTTTAATTTCCGAAAACTATCCATCATATCTATTAAATGCAAATAGTTCAAATCCTAATGGTCCAGGTGAGCGCCACAGGTCCTTAGGCCTCTTGCTTATCCAGATACATGTAGTTAGAAGCAGTATATTTCTTTCATTTCACTATGAAAGTCAATGATTTGGCTATGAAAATCAGAAATATGTGATTCGTTACCACAAACGTACAATAATTTAAGTATGGTCCAAGAAAGTTTCCTTTATAGATCAAGAAAGAAATATTTTTCGAAACGTTATACCTCGAATAACTAGCTCGGTATCTGAGCCAGTCATTTCAGTGGTAAGTTTTCTAAAAGATTCTCTTGGCCTGTCAGTGGACATTGACATTAAACCATTAACATGTTACCTTCAAAGCGCAGTCGTCTGCCAGTTAAGGGAGGATTCCAGGTTATCCATCAATCATATAACGTCATCAACTACATGACATGTAGGATGACGTCATAATCAATTACGTTATCAAAGCCTAACTGTCACGAACACTTAGTTGATGACAGACTAAGCATTGTTGTACGGATTGTATGTCTACTATTTAATAAACATGCTGTTGAATATTTCGAAACTAATTTAACTGGGCGCAGTTGCTGCCTCTATGGCAGCAACAGCACCCAGTCAAATTAGTTTCAAAATATGCAACAGCTTACCTGTATAGTTTTGTGGAAGTTGATCGTCAAGAAGTTCAGCGATCGATTGATCCCAATGCTGGTGAAGAGTGGGTGACGCTTAGCTAAAGATGGGAGGGTTGGGGTATGGTTAGTGGGATGGGTTGGAGGTGGGGGGTGTCGGCTTGAAAGCTGAAACTGGATTCCTCCATTACCCTTTCAGAAAGTTGGTGTATGACCAGTAATATTTGATAGTGTATCATGTTTATCTTGTCATTATGTGTATGTATATAATGTAATTTCAGCAGCCCGTATGACCGGTACATCCAGATTAAGAGTAGCTATGAAATTTAACAGTAAGTATCCAGAGCTTGTATTACACACAGTGTTCATAGTGATCCTTGAACGTACTTAACCCTGAAATTTGCTTAAGAAAATTTTAATTTTCAAAGAAAATGTCCATTTGCAGACTAAGACAATCTTCTGGGACCCACGTTTGTGTACATACTTCCTTATAAAGAGAGGGCATAACACAATTACCTTGGGGCTGAGACTATTTTTGAAAATTTACCACTGGAATGACTGGCTCGCTTATTGAGCCAGCCATTCCAGCAGTAAATTTTCAAAAATACTCTTCTCGGGATGGAAATGAACATTTGTTATTTGGCCAGTTTTAATGTTAAAGGGTTAAATTGGCTCAAGACCTGTAAAATCTCTTGCTTTTACCAAATTGATTTGAAGATATGAATTTGAGCAAGAACCTGAAAACATTTAGTTTTACGAAACTTATACCGGGTCCATTGCGTCATAATGAGTGAACTTTTATTTTAACCTTTTCATGTTCAAGGTTAGTAAAACAAGGTTGATAGAATCTCGGTAGCTGCGGATTCCAGATTTGTTTTGATTTAAGCATTTTATTCAGATTTTCTCAATTTTTAGCCCACCTCAGTGAGCTTATACAATTTTGCGATTTGTCTGTCTGTCTGTGTGTCAACAATTGTGGCACGTTTCGCCATTATCAATGGATTAAAACCAAATTTTGCGGACATGTTCCTTTAAGCAATATCTATTTGGGCTATGAATATAAAGTGGTCACACCCACAAATAGCAGTGTTATGGCCCCTTCTATATTTTAAAAGTATTGAAGCCTATGGGGAAAATGTTTGTTGCACGTTTTGTCATTTATTAGATTGCCTTTATGAGCTATTGTGATACCCTGCATGTCGTCCGGCGTCAGCGGCGTCCAATTTGCGCTTAGCTCAACTTTCCTGTTTATATCTCATACTTCCTTATAATGACACGGCATCACAATGACCTTGGGTCAAAAAGTCAAAGGGCAACATCACTGTAACCTTGATATATTTTAAAAGTATTGAAGCCTATGGGGAAAATGTTTGTTGCACATTTTGTCATTTATTAGATTGTATCAAGGCCTATGGGGGAAAATACGTTTGTGTCATGTTTTGTCATTTATCGATGGATTAAAACTAGATTTGGCAGATCTGTTCCTTTAGGCAAGATCTATTCGAGCTATGAATATGAAGTGGCCATGCCCTTAAACAAGGGTCATAACTCAGTTTCATTGAGGTGTTTTAAGTATTTAACACCATGGGGAAAATACATGTTTTCAGCAATTGTTGATAGATTAAAACCAAATTTAGCAGATATGTTCCTTCAGTAAAATATCTATTTGGACTATGAAGATAGAGTTCTCACCTTTAAGCAAGCGCCATAACTGTTTCATTAAGATATTTAGCTATTGAACCCTATAGTTAAAATACATTTGTTTCATCAACTGTTGATGGATTAAAACCAGATTTATCAGATTGTTCCTTCAGGCAATATCTATTTGACCTATGAATATGAAGAAGCCACGACTTGTAGCTGGTAGCGTGACCAGAGGTCTTGACGACTAAACAACTCGTTTGTTATGTTAACTCTTATTGTCAAATTTGATCAAGAAAATTTTTCATAGAAAATGTGTGCAGATCAAGAGATAACTTTTGAAAATTGACCATTGCCATGATTGGTTCATTTCTCGAGCCAGACATTCCAGTGGTAAATTTAAAAAAAATAATCTTGCTCTGCAAATGGACATTTCTCAAAACCACTGGAAAAGCATTTTTAGCTGACAAGACCACTAAATGGTTAAACCCCTTTTGGGGTCAAAATGATGGTGATTTCTTAACCCTTTCACCGACAAATCCCGGAAAAAGTATATTCTTTACACTATAAAACTTATTTTGTTGAACATTTTGAAATTAATTTGACTGGAAGGCTTCCAGTCAAATTAATTTTAAAATATTCAACAATCTTTCTGTATGGTTGCCTTGAAAATGAAATATGAGGAATTCTTCGGGGAAACGCTAAGAAAAATCTTATGACTAAAGGCAACTGTCTATTATAAATGGACATTTGTCTGTAGTGTGATTGTCGTTACCTATTTCTAATATAATTTGATTTACAGAACGGAAACAGGGAACACCTCAACATCGACTGAATACGAAAGCGGTATCGAGCACTCCATCGCCATCAAAAACCATATCTGATAGTGTGTTGAAGGATGAAACTGGCACCGCTGTACCAGCACTAGAGGGGATAGGCATCTCGGCTTCACCAGTACTCCAAGAGAAGGATGGCATAGTGCAGTCATCACCATCACCAGCACAAGAGGGGGAGCATGGTGGAAAAGCCATGTCACCTCCAACACCCATGGTGGAGGCGGTTAATACTGATGGCGATTCGCAGGGCATGAACGTGCTGGCACAAGTGCCTGATGTTGCTAAGCCTGATGTTACCCTCGTAACAAGGGAAAATAATATTGATAACGAGGGCAATGTCAGTGGTGATAAGAGTAATGATGAAAGCATGGATATTGATAATGTGGAATTAGACAACCATGACGTAGTTGAGAAGCAAAATGATTTACAAAATATTGACAAACATATTCATACTGATGTGTTGGATAAGAATGATGATGGCATAGTCGATGATCATGGAGATGTAGATAAAAGTGATGACCATTCTGATGAGTTTGTGAGTGATGATAGAGAGGGCGTTGTTGATAAAGACGATAACACCCCTAATGAAGCAGACGACGATAAGGTCATTGATGGTGTGATTGAAGCTCATGAGGATGTCGTTGAAAGTCTGATTGATGATAATAAAGATAAGTTATTAGAGGAAAATAATCGCCAAATAGCTGCTATTAGTCCAGAGCATGCTGCTGATGTTAAAGAACAATTCACAGAGGACCAGGTTATTGACAGTGATACGGTCACTAATGAGAATTTAGAAGAAAGAGATGGTAATTTAGATAAAGATTCTCAAATAAACAATTATGATGACGATGGTAATTCTAGAGATAAGTTATTAGATGGAAATGAGGATAGGTGTGTTAATAGAACATTAGGTGCTTTAGAAAGTGAAATTACAGCTGATGATGTCGGGATCAATGATAATTTAAATGACTTGCCATCAGAACTCTCGTTTAGTGCTGATAATGAGAACAATTCTAATGATGATATAAAGGAAAGTGATAACAAAGCAGATAATGTATCAGATGAAATGGTTAATGAAAAGGAAGAGGTTGATGATATCATCTTGAATGTTGAGATAGAGAAAGTAGATGAACAAGATGTTAAGGATGCTGTATTAGATGAAATTGTTAATGATGAGGACGGTGTTGAGGATATTGTCTCAAATAAAGAGAAGGAAAAGTTAGATGAACAAGGTGATAATGATAATGGCAATGTGAGCAATGAAAGTGTTCCTGTTCATGAACTCGATAAAACAAATAATGATAAAGAAATTGTTTCGCAACCAGAGAGTATGAATATTGAAGATAATGTCGAGAGAAGTGACAAACAATTATATGATGATGATACATGTAGGGGGGGGCTTGAGCCAGAGGTTGTGGGAGCGGGTGATGTGGTCGCTGACAGTGACAGTGAAAAGCGTGACAGTAATGTTGGTGATAAGGACGTTAGAACGCTTGCAGACGAAGTAAGTGGATCCATGGAAGAGGTTGAGGCGGAGCCAGTTATTCCTCCTGATGACACTGTCAGCACAGAACCACCAACTGGAACAGCTAGTGACGAGCAGAAACATTCTCAACAGCCGTCCAATCGACCAGAATCTGAGGATGGTAAGTCACATAATACGCGATGATCTACTTCCGTGGCACCTATGCGAAAAGCCTGTTGAACAGTTAGAAACTAATTTGACAGGAACCTGTCATTATCATGGAATCTGAATAATATTTTTATTACAGAAATATTTAGTCATCATTTGTATGCGTGTGTGTGGGTTTGTTTTAGTGCATAGTCAATGGAGGATTCCAATTTATCGATCGATCATATGATGTCATAATCAACTACATGACATGTATAACAGTGGTGTAACTTAACTTTTTCAGATGACTGCCATCAGAGCAGGCTAAATTTGAAAACTAACTGCCCTGAATAACTTTCAGCTGCCCTGATGCAACATGCTCACAGGGGTATGGGATGTGCTCCCCCCCCCCCCCACCCTCCTAAGAAGTTTTTTTAATGACAAGAAGAATGATAAAAAGAAGCTGGCGTACATTTTAGAAATGCATGTTTGCTGAGATCAGAAATTGTTGTTGCTTACATCATTACTAGTATTATTCCCCTGTACATCATTACAACCACTCTATGTTTTCACAACTACTGTAAATAATACAATTGATCAGGCTTGATCAGATTACTACAAAAATCGGATTTCCCACCAGGGCAGTTGATTTTTTAGATCTGACTGCCCTTCATAATCTTAACTTTCCACAGGCAGCAGGGCTGTCAATAAGTTACACCACTGTATAATGACGTCATAATCAATTAACGTCATGAGTGACGGAGCTAAGTTCATCATGACCACTTAATTGATGACGGACTAAACATTGTTGTACGAATTGTCTACTATTTTATAAACATGGTGAATATTTTGAAACTAATATGACTGGATGGCAGCTACATCACCCAGTCAAATTAGTTTCAAAATATTCAATATCTTACCTGTATAGTTTTCTGGAAATTGATAGTCATGGAGTTCAGGGATTGATCGATCCCAACACGAGCGAAGTGTGGGTGGTAGGTAGGCTTGCGCGATCATGATCGATTATTTAATACAAATTTGCAATTACTCGATTAATCCGCTTGAGTACAACCTACCCAGTTGTAACAGCAAAAAAGCATATCAATGACGAAAGCTGCAAGGTCGATTTGCAGGCCAAAAGAAGACTATTTTTGAAAATGTGTCAATGGAATGCCTGGCTCGAGCCAGTTATTCCAGTGATATATTTTCAAAAAATAGTCTTGGCCTGCAAATGGACTTGCATTCGCTGAGCAAAATGTAAATTTCTGTGACTAATAGCATTAAAGAGTAATTAAAAGGTATGTTTTGAAAGATTTTATGCTGTAGAATTATTCACGATTATTCGATTATTTAGTTTTTGATCATATAAATTCACGATTTAAAAAATAATCGCGACTTTCGATTTAATGACATAATCACGCAAGCCTAGTGGGTGGAGCTTAGCTAGAGATTGGCGGGCCATACATGTAACTAAAACTGGATGCCTCCATTACATCACTTGTTACCTGATGTCACAATCAAAATATGACGCAGCTCTGTCACAAAAACGCTAAAGTCTTTCATGAAATGTTTGAATTGTATGTCTTTGGTGAAATTACATTTTAATAAAGAATCTGTTGAATATTTTTAAAATAATTTGACTGGAAGGTGTTTTTGGCCCCAAAAGAAGGACAGTTGACCATATCCTACAGTGCACTCTACACGGTTCATAGCAATCCTTGAACAGGTAGAAAGTGCTTGAATTCTGAAAAATTGTCTTCCAAGACCATGACAGTCTACAGAGGCAGGTTTCGGCTGGCTATTAATTGGTGTGTCAGACAACCATAGTCATGTATGTGTCCCTCTAAGCATGTTACAGCGGTCATGATTTCATAAAAATTACAGCTAAGTTTTTAAAATATTGAGATATTATTTATGTTTCTTCAGTCTTTAAAATGTAGTCTCTTATTTTTGTGACATCACGTCAGCGTTAAGTTTTAGTACAAGTGAATTTGCAAAGCATACAGTATGTATGATTACTGTATTCTGCGGCTGTAGTAGTAGTAGAAACATCCGACAGCTGCAATCAGTTGTTCTTCACATTTAACCACTCTGTCTTGTTCTCATGTAAAATCTTTAGCTCCCTTGAGTCCATTCTTGATCTGAGTGTACCGAGTCCTGTTTTCTTGAGTTCACCTCGCAGCACGCTTAACAAATTGATCCAATGACGTCCTCTCCTGCTTTTATATTTACTGGCTCCCATTAGGGCAAATTGGAAGGTATACAGTACAGATCAGAGATAATTTAACAATGTTTGCAAACATTATAATTTTGAACACAATGTAAGAAATGTTCTGTTGAATATTGTAGACTTAGTTTGATTGGAAGCCGTTCCAGCAATGGCTTCCAATCAAATTAAAGGATAACTAACATTATCTCATGATATCTATACAGATGGTCTAATAGACCACTCATAAACTATGCATGGAATTTTAAGCTTTTTATCATCCCATCAAAGAAAGATATTCAAGATTTAGTGATGTTAGTAGCTAAATGTTGGTATATTTCTACAGCTTATGATTGCTGTCATGATTTACTTTTCAAACAATCAGAAAAAACCTAGCATATCTTCCTCGGTATATGCACTCAGTCACAGAGGTGCCATCAATTGCTTGACAATGTGGTATAAAAGCAACCATATAGGCAAGTTGTTTGATGACCACAACAACTTCCAGTCAAATTAGTTTCAAAATATTCAACAAGATGGATTATTACATAATAAAGAATGTAATACATTTGCACTTACATGACATCACACACTATCTCTTGAGGAGACAAAATGGTTTGATCCCTCCCCCACCCCCTGGGGGCGGAGCCAAATCTAAATGGCAACGTGCATTCTGCAATCATATGAGTAACTCAGATATCAAATTTGGTTGAGTTCCATCTAACGATTTCAGAGGAGTTGCGTTACAACTGATTTGACCTTGACACCCCCCCCCCCCCCCCCCCGGGGGGGCGGAGCCAAATCTAAATCTCGTCTTCCACAGTGCGGAATCATATTGGTAACCCACATACCAAATTTGATTTAATTCCACCCAATGGTTTGGGAGGAGATAGTGTGACGGATGGAGGCGATTACAATGTCCCCGTTTTTTTAAAACGTGGGGATAATAATTATAATACAGATAATGAAATGTGACAGGATATGAATGATATGGAATCTGTAAACCATAATCTATCAGTGCAATACAACATTGGAGATGGGATTAGCATCCCTTTAAGTCCAAAGTATTCAACAGCACATTTTATTTTGTTTCAGAAACATTGTTTGTACTTGGCATGGTTGGTGGCCTAGAAGATAGATCTATCCATTTACTTTAAGACTTGGTCGGTACTCTTGACTATACAATGTACTTATCCGATTTCAGATAACAGCAGTCAGCGATCAATGGCCAGTAACGACTCTTCCCGTCATAAACTGGACAACAGTTTATCGAGTAGTGACAGACGTAGAGATGAGAGCAGAGAGCGTGGATCTCACCATCACAGAAGTCGCAGCAGAAGTCCTAATAGGAGCGGTAGTAATCACAGATCATACAATGAGGTTAGTTCAGTGTTGAATTCAGTTTCCATAATGGAGCTATGTTATTTTAATTGTGTTTGCGTGATTACGTGATTAAATCGAAAATCGCGATTATTTTTTAAATGGTGAATTTATATGATTAAAAATTATTAAATAATCGTGAATAATTTCTTGTTCATAAAATAATGCAAAACCTATCTTTTAGTTACTCTTCAATGCATAGGTCACGAACCTCAAATCTCATTTTCACGGCAACCGTACAAGAAAACTATTGAATATTTTGAAATTAATTTTACTGGAGGCTGTTGCTGCTTTGGCAAGCAATTTAATTTCAAAATGTTCAACAACAGCATACGTTTTATATCGTAAAGAATATCTTTTTCTGGGATTTGTCGGTGAAATGGTTATGTATTGATATGTTAATGTCAGGTGTGTTTGATTTCAGCAATCACACGATGACCGTTATCGGCACCGATCACATGATTATCATCACCATGGCAGCAACAATAGATCATCACAGGATCATTATAGGTTTGTATATATACACATAATAATGATAAACTTTAAATACAGTAGACTCTAAATTATATATTTTCATTAGTGGTTATCAGTAACAGTAACATCTTTAAACAGTAATACAGGCCACGAACCATAGGCATGACAAGTTTAAGAATTTTTCAGATATAGTCGCCAAATATTGTATATGGATGCATCACATCCTAATGCCTAAAGTGCGTCATGTATCAACAGTAGGTTAGCAGAACCTACATGTACTTCTGACAGGTCACTGAACATCATAGGAAGTTAGTGTCTGAGCTGTAGAGTATATGCTAATAGTGTAGTAGGTTAGCACAACCTACATGTACTTCTGACTGGTCACTGAACATCATAGGAAGTTAGTGTCTGGGCTGTAGAGTATATGCTAATAGTGTCTCCTGTATTAACTCTAGCACTCATATCAGCCAAAAACAGATGCTGCAGTGGTCTTGAGAAATGTCCATTTGCAGACCAAGAGATTATTTTTGAAAATTTACTACTGAAATGACTGGCTCGGTAACCGAGCCAGTCATTCCAGTGGTAAATTTAAAAAAAAAAGTTCTCTTGGTCTGTAAATGAACATTTTCTATGAGAAAATGGACATTTTAAAAAACAAATTTACGGGTTGAAGTGTTAAGAAGTGGGTCAGTTTGACCCACTTTTCATGGTTTTCTGAATATCATAGAAAATTCTTGTCTGATGTAGTTTCAAAGAGGTTTCATATATATTTTCCCACATGTATGTTTTTTCGCTGATTTCCCCCTATAATCCCGACTTACTCTCCCGAAGTAATCAACAGGGACTATAGATACCGGCCTCGTCCATGCATTCATTCACATTTGATTTCTGTTTAGGGGCTAAATATATTAACCTTGGCGAAAGACTTGCACTTGCAAGATGCAATTCTGCCTGTCAATACACTAGGGTTGTGTATTGCCAGGGACCTCGTGATACAATGTGTATCATGATACACCCATCCCGATACAATACGTATCATGATACATATCATAAATGACTAAATTGACACAACCTAGTGAGTAGTGATGACTTACATCTAGTCTGTCCTGATAAAAATGATATGGTGATGACTTATTAAATACAAAAATTTGCGTAGTAAAAGTTATGTAAGTATAATCACTTCCAGCAAAGGAAAATGCGAAACAAAACATTTTGTCAATA
Organism: Chaetoderma sp. LZ-2023a; assembly: GCA_034401795.1. NCBI lineage: Eukaryota > Metazoa > Mollusca > Caudofoveata > Chaetodermatida > Chaetodermatidae > Chaetoderma > Chaetoderma sp. LZ-2023a. The sequence continues at coordinate 56,700,702 of CM067363.1, read as the reverse complement.
TTTTGACATATTTAACGGTGTGATAAAGTACTGGCAAGCAGAAATCTCAATCTCCATGTATTTGCCAAGATAATTTGGTGTTGACTAGAATTTTGTGCTAAAATAAGATGAAAATACTGCAATAATGCATGCTATTAAGTTATGTTCGTGTTTAATTTTAAAAGTCTTCTAGCTGACCATGGTGTACCTCCGTATTGCGATACACAGGTGCCAATACGATACATGTATTGCCAAGTTTTAATATCACGATACGTAATGCGTTTTGTGATACCCCTAGTCAATACTGTGTCATTGATGTCTTGATGTTTGTGATTTCAAAAGTCTTCTGGCTTATAGTTGAGGATGCCTGTACTGGTCGGCACTATTAGCACCTATTTACCCATGCCCTATCGCTATACGTGTGAGAATATTAAGTTCTGAACACACATTTTTATGTAGAAACCAATTTTCTATTATTGTTACTGACGGTATTGATAGTATTTTGAAGTGCTTGCTGTAACAGTGAAGTGTTTTAATGTTTGGTGGAGATTGGTGTGGCTGTGGATGAGGCTATTGTGTTCTTTTTTCTTTTAATTAAGAATTCATAACCATCCTTATATTTGCCCGATCTTTTCAAAATTGTATATTTGGACCAAAGGGGCGTGGAAAAATCCAGATCTACTTCATGACCAAGACGGTCATTCTTGGTAAATTTTCTAAAATGCTATCTTTGCGTTATCCCGACCACCACAGAGGCAGGTTTTGGTCAACTTGACTATTAACCCTTGCCACTCTGATGTCAATGTTCTATCTTTTACTGGTGTCACTATCAAAGGAATTGATGTAAATTTTTCAACAATTTTGCTGGAGATGTTGCTGTCTCCGACAGCACCATCTCCCACCAAATTTGTTGAAAAATAAACACCAGTTCATCTGAATTTAATTTGAAAATTTTAAATTTTGACACCAGAGTGGTACGGGTTAATGGTTTAAAACACATGAGTGTGTGGTCCACTGGACATGTGACAAGCATTTGACTTTAAAGTATACTAGATGGATCCATTTTTACACATGTAGCTATGGCCACCCATCTATAGCTAAGCCCTGCTTTGGGCACATTGGTATCTATTTATACTTTGAAATCTGATTTTCAAGGTAACCATTCAGGTTATTGAATTTAAATTTTATTAAATTTAACAGAATATTTGTTAAATTTAATAAATTCATCAAACATGTCAAAGACATACAATTCACACACTTGATGTGTTATTCCAGCTTCCTGACAAAGTATTTGTCAGTTATCATTGTGATGTCAGCCTACATGCGACATAATTGATTATGACATCATATACTTGAGTACATTGCATCTCGCATATTTAATATTCCAGATCTCATCGTCGAAATGATGGTTATGATGAGAGGGGATACAGAGACGACCGTGGGTACAGCGATGACCGTGGCTACAGAGACGACCGTGGCTATAGAGATGACAGAGATCGCAATCGTAACTATGGCAACTACAAGCATAATAATAGAGGTTATGAAAACCAGTACTATAGGCGGCAATAGCCACGGAGTGCATGTATATTCAGTGTTACATTAATGTATATAGTATTGTACAGTTGGACCTGTCTAGAAAGGCTGCTTATTCCACATGATAATCTGACAATAGTGACTGTTGTAGACAAGTGGTCTAATAAGACAGGTGGTCTAATAAGACAGGTGTTTACTTAACCCTTTAACTCTCAACAATTTCTAAAGAAATTAATTTTCTCATAAAAAATGTCCATTAGCACACCGACAGAAGAGTATTTTTGAAAATTTACCACTGGAATGACTGGCTCAATAACTGAGCCAGTCATTCCAGTGGTATATTTTCAAAAATACTATTCTCACAAATAGACATTTTCTATGAGAAAATTAAGATGTTCTTGAACAAATTCGAGGGGTAAAGGGTTACAAATTTCAGCTGACACAAGAGGTGGTAATTTAGTGCACTGATCGCTGACATGTATATATAGTATGTTCTATGTGTACGTGTGTTTTATTAAATTGGTGGGTTAGGCGTTACCTCTGTCCTTTCGTGTCACATATGATAATAGGTAGTCTTTATAGACAGGTTTATGTGTATGTTTGTAAATACGAGAGAGCCTGAATAGGTCAGTATATTACTGATGATGTATAGTTTAATTAATCTTTAATTTTAATGTCAGTGTTGAACGCTTTGAAAACAATTTGACTGAAGAGTCTGCCGTCTCAAACAGCAATAACATTAATATAATCATCCTAGTCTTCAAATGGACATTTTCTGTTAGAAATCTTCTTAACAAATTTGAGACATAAAATGGTAATGCGTAAATTTGATTATGAAAATTTAAATTACCTCATAGAAAATGTCCATTTGCAAACCAAAGCAGACCTTTTGAAAACTTAGCATTGGAATGACTGGCTTGGTTATCGAGCCAGTCATTCGAGTGGTAATTTTTTGAAAATAGTGTTCTTGGTCTGCAAATGGGCATTGTCTAGACCATTACAGAAGCCATATTTAGTCAGCCTGACCATTAACCCTTTCACACTCATATCAGCCAAAAACGTCTTCTGCAGTGGTCTTGAGAAATGTCCATTTGCAGACCCAAGAGGAGACTATTTTTGAAAATTTATCAGTGGAATGACAGGCTCGATAATCTTGGTCTGCAAATGGACATTTTCTATGAGAAAATTGAAATTTTCTGGAAGAAGATTTGAATGTTAAAGCTTTACCAAATTTTAGGAGAAGCAGTGATATGGCCCCATGTGAACCTCCTCGAACAGTATTTCATCAAAATTAGTGCCGTTGTTGTTGTTGTTGTTCTACATGTATTTGGCTTGAAAGGGAATATGAGTAGTTGCTCCAAAATCGTTGTTGTTGCATATACATTTCTGGGTGGGTTACATGTAGATGGCTAAAGAGGACCTAGTCATATGATCAGTGACAAACATGCATCTTCCCTTGGTACAGAATATCTGTCACTAACTGTAGGATATGAGCCCGTTGCATGTGGCAAGAGAGATAACTCTGGCATTTCATAACGTAAATGCCAATGAAATCAATTGTCATGAGTTATATTTCTTGCTGTGCATGGAACTAATAATGGGATTAATATCCTGCGGAAGATTTTTACAGCAATTTAACCGATTTTGTCTTTGAGGCAAATTGATTTCAACTATTTTGAGATTTATCTTATTTAAACCTAATATTCAGGAATTCAAGAAAAATTGAATTAATCCTTTCACTAGTGTTGTTCCGATTAATCGATTTGGTTTGCATGTTTAACCAACTGATCGATCATGATTTCAGAAATCGATTTTTGGTTGTTTATAAATTGACTATTAATACATTTTAACTGGTCAAACTAGAAAACGAATACTTTTTAGAAAAGAATTTAAATTTAATTGTTACAACTATATGGTATTACTCCTTAGTCTAAGACATTAATTCTTTCAGCACTGAGATAGTATGTTAATTTCAAAGCAACCATATCAATAACATGTTGAATATTTTGAAACTTATTTGACTGAGGCAGCAACAGCTTTCAGTCAAATTAGTTTCAAAATATTCAACAGATTTTGATCGATCATTAATTGATCATCGGTTAGTATATAAAACCAATCATCGATCACAAAAATAGTACCAATTCCAAACGCTACCTTTCACTGATGAATTCCCCATGCCTCATTTTCAAGGCAACACCATACAGGAATACTTGAATATTTTGAATTTAATTTGAATGGAAGCAGTTGCTACCTTAGGCAGCAAAAGCTTTCAGTCAAATGATTTCAAAATATGTCGATGAAGGGGTTACTGGTCAAAACTGGTCAGGAAAATGGGATTACAGATAAAATGTCGATTTCCCGACCTAAAGAAGAAATTTCTAGATAACTTACCAATGGAATGATTGGCTTGTTGACTGATCCGTTGATACCAGTGAAGTTCTCTAAAATATTCAATTAGTCTGCAAATCAAGACGACTACAGAAGCCACCTTTGACCAAATTGACCATTAACCAGGGCTTTACTGTTCAAGTGGGTCAAAGACCGCTTCTGCATTGGTCTTGCATGTCTTGAGAAATTAGCAACATTTTTGGTGAAAAAAGAAGAAGATTCTTGAGATTTAACCACTGGAATGACCTTAACTTGTATGGACATCTCTGTCTGTTCCAGATAGGATCTGCCAGTTAAATATCCTTCTATAAACAGTAATAACAGCTGACGGATCCACCACCAGAGTGATCCTTCAGCTAATTACGAATGCGTATCTCTGAGGGGCCAGACCCACCATGGTGTAGCCTGCAGAAAAATACTCATTTTCAAACCAATAGATTATTTTTTAAACTACTAGTGAAATTACTACCAGTCATTCAGGTTGTACATTTTCAATAATAAGAATTGTTTATATCTGGTATACATGGACGAATGTGTTCCCTCTTTAATGTCTAAGATTGTCAAGAAAATTCTACGTCTGGCCTAGTTAATGTCCACCTGCAGGCGATGAGAACACCTTTTATTTACCACAGGAATGACTGGCTCGTTTATCCAACCAGTCATTCCAGTGGTTCATAAAAAAAAAATAGTCTTCTTGGCCTGCAGTTGAAGATTTCTCAAGACCACTGAGAAAGTCATTATTGGTTTCCCTGGCCATTAATGCATTAGCCCTGTCATGTGTCATGCCGGCCTCTCTAGTGGTCTTTAGTAAAATCCATTTACAGGTCAAGAAAATACTATTTTTGAAAATTTATCACTTGATTGACTAGCTAGATAACCAAATCTCCCAGTGATAAGTCTTTTTAAATAGTCATTTCATGGCTTGTAAATGAATATTGGTCAAGAAAATTGTGATTATTATGAACCACAACAGAGTAACATATAATTGCTGAATGATGTGGCTCATTTAGGTCATTGCAAAAACATTACACCCTTAGGATGAACACTACCGTAAGTCCAAATTACACTGTAATTCAGTTTAATAGATGCTAATTATTGAAAATTAAGTCAATGCCTGGGAAATTCTCAACCAGTTACTACTTAGTGTATTTTCTAAATTGTATAAATCTTCACCGGAATCATGATTGTGTATATATTTATTATTTTCTTAGGTAAACATTGGCAAGATATGAAAATTGTACAGTTTTGTAACAGTACTTTCTATAGATCATGATGATTATAATTGAAGCCATTGTATAGTTGTACATGTATAGATGTAAATCATATCGTCTTCAGATTGATCCAACCCTCTATCCTTTTAATGGTTAAATTTGATAAAGAAATTTCAATTAGAAAATGTCCATTTGCATACCTAGAGATTCTTTTTGTAAATATACTACTGGAATGACTGGCTCGATTATCGAGCCAGTCATTCCAGTGGTAAATTTTCATAAAATAGTCTTATTGATCTGCAAATGGACATATCTAATGACCGCTACAGAAGTCATTTTTGCTGGCTTGACCATTAACGGGTTTTAATGCTCTAACTTAACAAAGTAATTTCTGAAACGGTCTTGAGAAAATTAAATTGTTTGCTTAATGTGACCTTACACGAAGGACTAAGTTAGCTGATCTCCGATGTCAGCTGACAGCTCAATGTCGTTACCGCTGTCATTTAAATCGCTAATTATTGGTGCCAATGGAGCATATTATTCCATTTTAAGAGATATTCCTTTCGTAGCATGCCATATATTTCTTTCGTAGCAAGCCGTATTGGCGCTGTAATGAAAATCTGTTTAATGAAGGGAGCTGATCTACCACTCAAGGGGCTGACATCACAATCAAAATTAATGTAGCGCCGGCACGAAAATAAAATAAGTCTGTCATTAATGTGTACGAATTGTATGTCTTTAATGAATTTCCAATTTTATCAAAATTCTATTGAATATTTTGAAACTAATTTGCCTGGGAGCTTTTGGTAGCATAGGCAGCTGTTGCAGTCCCCGTGAAATTAGTTTCAAATTATTCAAGCGTTCACCTGTATAGTTACTTTGAAATTTAGATTCTGGGACTTCAGGTTTCAAATCGATTCCAACAATAGTAAAAGATAGACAGTACTTAGCTATAAATGGGCATGGCATACCTAGAAATAGATCCCTCTATGGGCCAATGTTACCCGTTGTCAGCGAAAAAGTAAACACGCTCGTTCTTTTCTAAAACCTCACCAGGTGGTAGATATCTGCTGATGTCGTCCGAATATCCATTTGCTGGCCTTTTGATAATTTATCATTGGAATGGCTGGCTAGATAACCGAGGCAGTCATTCCCGTGGTAAATGTTCGAAAATAAGCTTTTCGCATGCAAATTGTCATTCACAATCACCCTTTTCATTGATGAATTCCCCATATTTCATTTCCAAGGCAATCATTCAGGAAAATTGTTGAACATTTTGAAATTAATTTGAATGGAAGATGTTGCTGCCTTAGGCAGCAAAGACTTCCAGTCAAAAATTTCAAAATATTCAACAGAATAAATTTTATATCGCATAGAATACTTTTTCGGAGATTTGTCGGAGAACGGTTTAACCGTCTGACTGCTGAGTTTTTGCAGACAACATATTCCAAGTCATATCTCTGGACCGGCTAAATAATTTGAAAACAAATTTGACTGAAAGTTGTTGGTGGCTGTTTAGCCACCAACAACTTTCAGTCAAATTGTTTTCAAAATATTTGGCATATTAAGTTAAGCAAACATTTTGATTTTCTTGATCATTAAAGGTTTAGTCTCTTATATCATGAACTGTTAGAAGGCTGGTTTCTTGGAGGGAAAATATAGTGTTCAATATTTTAACAATGACTTCTCTACAGTAACAACTAAGTGAAATTGTTTTCAAAAATATATCCATGTAAATATTAGCGATGAATAAGCATAAATCATGGCCATATTAGAACTGTTTGTTAAGTCTAGTAATACATTCAGATTTATGCGATGTCACACCTGTCGCGATTCTCAGAACTGGTTAAGGAAATAAGAAAATTTGTCTTAGAAAATGTCCCTGTGCTGATCAAGAGAAGAATATGTTTGACAACTTTCCAGTGCAATGACTGGTTTGGTTAGCAGGCCGGCATTTCGGTAGTAATTTCCATCTCGCATACAAGGCATACATCAGATATAGGTATCACTTTTCAGACGGCGGTGTCAGCGATAAATTTTACTTTTAGCAAATTGCTTTGGATTATTTATCAATCGGGGTTAAAACACCCATTTCGACCAAAACAGCTTCTGCGGGGGGGGGGTGCGGGAAAAATGTCCATGTGCAGACCAACTATGCTAAGGCATAGGAATATGCATGATGACATTGAGGTCAAGGTCACTGTGACCTTGGAACAGCAAAAATATATTCCATGATTGGTTACCCTGTTTGAACTAACCTAGGATATATGGGGTGCTTGGTTCATCACCAAAACGGGATTTATGTGAATTGGTGATGATTGTGATTTTGTGTCTTCTGAACCCACAAGCATTCTACTAAATTGTTAACTTTAGCAAATATTTTTATCATGTTTCGATTTATGCTTCAAATTCAATCTAAGCAGATTATTGATTACCCCATTCTCTAAAATATTGACAAGATTTTGTCATTCAAATAAGTTGTAAAATTTTGCCATTTTGAAATTTATGAACCTGTAACCAAGATGTTCGTGTGACTGCGTCAGTAAATCCTTCACTTCCCGACAGCGAAATTGCAAGATTCAGGAACCAAGTCAGGATTTACTGACTGCCTCAGTCATGAAAACACCCCTGTGGTTGGTTATTCTATTAGGAATTAGCCTGGTGACATTGAGATTACAAGGTCAAATGTCAAAGTCATTGACCTCTGATATTTATCAGCACTGAGGCCGACAGGTGAAACATGTAATCCTGTGTAATTCTTGTTAAAAATTAACATCATCTTCATTTGCAGGACGATTGTGGAAACTATTTTGGTTGGTTTGACCACTTACTGTGTAAGGGACCAGCTTAGTATTTTATGTCCACATTGTTTTATTCTTAAACCCTTTATTGGTCAAACCGTCCAAAACCAACCTCTGGTCTTGAGGGATAAACGAGCCAGTCATCCTATTGGTGAATTTTCAAGGTGAAACCTCTGCAGTGGTCTTGCGGAATGTCCATTTGTAGGCCAAGAGAATAGTATTTCTGAAAATTTACAACTGAAATGACTTGCTCGATAAATTAGCCAGTCATTCCAGTGGTGAATTTTCAAAAATACTATTCTCTTGGCCTTCAAATGGCCATTCAATAAGCAAATATTTTGATTTTCTTGACCAAATTTAGTCATTAAAGGGTTAGTAAACAAATTTTGATATTTTTCCCTTGAAAGAAGTAAATGATAGATATCAATATTCAGCTGAGTGACCTGGAGTCACCAGTGACTTGTTTGAAGAGACCACATGTCTTTTCCAGCCATCTTTATATTTTATACAATTATATATTATTTATATCTAAATAGTTTGAGCTATGTTTAATATGATTTTCAAGAAATCCATTTTGCAAGTAACCTGCCACTGATCATTAAAAGTTTCATCTCATAATCGGGTATCGTATTCTATGATCATCATTATTTAATGGAGAAGTCCAGTTTTAGCTCCGCCCATCTCTAGCTATGCTCCACCCATCTCTAGCTAAGCGCCACCCATGCTTTGCTTCGGGTTGTGATCGGTCAATTCATGTACTCTGAATCTCAGTTTCCAGAAAACTATACAGGTAAGCTGTTGAATATTTTGAAACTAATTTGACTGGGTGCTTTTGCTAGGCAGCATAAGCGCCCAGTCAAATTAGTTTCAAAATATTCAACAGCATGTTTATTAAATAGTCAAGACAGACAATTTTCGTTCAACAAAGCGTCGTCCATCATCATGACAAAATTGATTATGATGTCATCCTATGCGTCATGTATATGACATCATACGATTCATGGATAAACTGGAATCCTCCATTCATCACATAATTTTCTATAACCACTTAATCTTAACTTGTATGTCATGCTTACTGCCAAATCACCTTGAATGGAGAAATCCATTTCTAGCTATTCCTCGACAATTTCTAGCTATGCCCCACCCATTTCTAGATATGCCTCACCCATTTCTAGCTATGCGCCGCCAATTTCTACCTATTCCCCATCCATTTCTAGCTATGCCCCGCCCATTTCTAGTTATGCCCTGCCATTTCTAGTTATGCCCTGCCCATTTCTAGTTATGCCCCGCCATTTCTACCTAATCTCCGTCCGCCTTCTATGCATGTTGGAATCGATTTGAAAATGTTGAAACTTGAAGATGTTGAGACTAATCTGAGTTAGAGCTGTTGTTGCCTGTGGCACCTCAATAACACGCAGTCAAATTCAAAAGAATGTTTATTGATCCTTTAATGGTCAAGATTGGTAAAGAAAATTAATATTTTTGCTTAGTGAATCTCCATTTACAGGCCAAAAGAAAACTATTTTTGAAAATTTAACAGTGGAATGACTCGATCGTTTATCGAGCCAGTCATTCCATTGTGAAATGTTAAAAAATAGTCTCCCTCTGCTGTGTAAAAGGACATGCATCAAGATCACTACAGAGGCGGGGTTAACCATTAAAGGGTTAAATTGCAAATTCATTAAAGATATACAATTCATACACTTTGTGACAGATTTTCAAATTTTCATAACGGATGTAAGTCATTATAATTGTGACATCATATACTTGAGTGACAGATGGTGGCCCTCTATTGCGCTCTCAATGCTAATGTCCTGATACACTATACCTTATGATGTAAAGCAACAATAGATTCCAGTTACATTAGTGTCAAAATCTTCAGGGATGAAACGGTTAAATTCTGATTAGCACCATTTATCACATTAACCCTTTCCTCGCCACATTCCCGCAAAATCTTTGTTTCATGGAATCTGTATTATACATAAACTTGCCGAAATATTTTGTATCCAAAGCTTCTAATTATCTTTATTTTCTTAGCAATTTTTCAAAACTTTATATGTCAACATATTAGCCTATGACTGCTAAGCCCTGGTTTATGCAATCACCACACACACACGCACGCACGCACGCACGCACAATTTGTCACTAAGCATGTGATCCTGTAACCCTTCACTGGTCAAAAAAATTTAATTCTTTTTTTATTGAATGTCCATTGGCAGGTCAAGAAAAGACTAATTTGTAAAATTTGCCACTGGAATGACTAGCTCGATCAGTGAGCCCTGACTGGTTCGATATCTGAGCCAGTCATTCCAGTGGTAAATTTTCAAAATAGTCTGATGAACAAATGTGTATTCACTAAGTAAAGATTTCAGTTTTCTTAACCAACCTTTGCCTTTAACCCTTAAATCTTTTCGAGGAAGTTTCAATTTTGTCGTAGAATATATCCATTTGCAAACCAATAAAAGATTAGTTTTGAAAATTTATCACTGGAATGACTGGCTTGGTTATCGAGCCAGTCATTGCAGTGATAAATTTTCAAAATTAATCCTCTCTTAGTGTGCAAATGGACATTTCTCAGGAACACTGGCGTTTTTTGCCGGTTTGAGTGTAAAGGGGTTAAAACCTGTCAAAGCACAAATAATTAGTCTCAAAATAGAGTTGTGGTCGTTCTTTAACCCTCAAATTTGTTCCAAGAAAATTGAGATTTTCCCATAGAAATGGTCCTTTTGCAGACCAATAAAAGATTTATCACGGGAATGAGTGGCAAGGTTATATTATCTGATATACCGAGCCAGTCATTCCTGTGATAGATTTTCAAAAAGTAATTTCCCTTGGTCCGCAAATGGACATTTCTCAAGACCACTGCAGAAGCCATTTCAAGTGTTAAAGTATCATTTGTCCTACAGACCCGCCATCTTTTGGCTACAGAAGGTAACTAGGTTACTGACCAGGTGTGGTTGTATATCTGTGTTATTATTTATGTCAATAGATCAGGGATCAAGCAGAAAACCCAAGCATATCTGATAGAATCGTTTCAATTGCCTGTCTACATTTCTCAAATATTGAACTTGAAACATTTTTTTATTATAAAAGCCATACTTATAATATTCTTGAGTTTGATGTCATGTTTTCGCATCCCTCATCACAACATCCACCTTTTGGGGAGAATCTGAAATATTTTAGAAGATTAGAAAATGCATGTCTGAAGGCAAGGGCTAACAGAGCGAAAGCTCTGGGATCTGAAAAAATAAAGGGGCCCCAAATCAAAAACAATTAGCGTAATTTACTCATTTGAACATGAAATCCCAGTATCTGACTTTTACAGTCATACATAAGCTGTTGACTATTTTGGTTGTGGTGTCCCCTTATTGGGTGGGTCAGGGAGAAAAGGCAGCACCAGCTTTCAGTCAAATTAGTTTCAAAATATTCAACAGAATTTTGGCACATACGTAACAAGTTTATGTATTTGATCTTGTCATTTGGAAGTTTTAATATAGTAGTAGCAGCAGTACCAATAGCAGTGGTGGTGGTGGTGGTGGTAGTAGTAGTAGTAGTAGTAGTAGTAGTAGTAGTAGTAGTAGTAGTAGTAGTAGTAGTAGTAGTAGTAGTAGCAGCCATTCCCTCCCTAACCCACCCAATAAGGGGACGCCACAACCAATTAGCCCTGAGCCCTAAATAGGCTTAATCCGGCTGTGCAAGTTGCTCTATGTCCCTCCTGGTCTATGTCTTTAAAATGTGTACAAGCTATGTTTTCAGTGAGCTACACAATTTTAGCCATGACTCTGGATTTGTATACCTGACACTTGTCCTGAAGGCTCTAGCCAACCAAATGGATTTCCAACAGGAGCCAGTACTGCCTTTGATCTCCAAACTCACGCTACCAACAGAGCAGAGCGATAACCACTCGAATGCTCTACGCAGCCAAAATCATTGACAACTGCAAAACACAAAGCATTGTGTACCTCATCACCTGCCTATGGCAAAACAGGATCTGCAGCTTTGCCCACCTATTCACTGGCATAATGGGGCATGGCTGTGTGTGGGTGCGCACGCACGCATGCCTATGCATAACCATAAGCATGCCTTAGTGCACTTTGCATGGCCGCTTGGTCCTCCACCGCCATTAGCAATCTATAGGTGAAACTAAGCATGAATTGTTGCTTATGGCAAATTAGTTTCAAACGAATTTTTAATAAATTGTAAATTCATCAAAAACATACAAATTAGACTACTGGTATGTACTCACTACTGTTTGACCGTACAATACATTTCATGTCTGACATCGCTCATTTCATTCATAAATTCGCGATTCACAATCAGATTTCCCATAATACACAGGGAGCGGCGCCATTTTTAGAAGGGATTATTTAACATTACGAGCAATGTGCTGTGGGACATTAATTACATTTTTAGCTCACCTAGCCATTAAGTGAGCTTATGCCGTAGCGATCGTCCATCATCCATCTGTCCGTCCAATTTTTACTTTAAAATGTCTCTCTTAAACCTCCTGGCAGATTTTAATCAAATTAGGCTAGAAGGGTCCTATTGAGGTAGCCTCTAGAACCTCTCAGAGTTTTTATTTGATACATTTTTGGGATGAAAATCAAAATCTACTGGAAAGTGGCAAAGCGCATCTCCTTATCTTGAGAGATTTCGGCCAAATTTGTCTTGCAGCAATCTATGGATGTAGGTTCTAGATCTTCTATTCAAATCTTTGATTGGTAAATTTTTTAGGTGAAAATCTTATATTGTTAAAGAATTTACTCAGAAGTGTCAAAATGCAGCTCGTTCTTAGCTTCTTGACGGATTTAAAAAAAAATTTCTTGGAATTATCATATAGTGGTAGGCTCTAGAATTTCTATTGGTCAATTTTTTGTGTGAAAATGTACCGGAAAGTGTCAAAACGCATCTCCTTAGCTTCTTGAGAAATTTCAACCAAATTTGGCTTGAAGCAATCTGTCGACGTAGGTTCTAGATCCTCTATTCAAATTTCTGATTGGTCAATTTTTTGGGTTAAAATCTTAGATTTTGTAAAGAATTTACCCGGAAGTGTCAAAATGCATCTCCTTAGCGTCTTGACGGATTTCAACAAAATTTTCCTGGAAGTATCATATAGTGGTAGGCTCTAGAAAATCTATTCAGATTTTATATTTTTTAATTTTTGTGTTGAAAATCCTAGATTTTATTTTTTTAAATTACCGTAGTATCAAAACGTATCTCCTTAGCTTCTTGACAGATTTCACCCAAATTTGGCTAGAAAGGTCGATCCTATGGATGTAGGGGCTAGAACATCTATTCAGATTTTTTGATTGGTAAATCTTTTGGTGGAAATCTTAGGTTTTATCTTTCAAAATTATCGGAATGTTTCAAGACATATCTCCTCATTAACTGCTTGGCAGATTTCAACCTAATTTGGCTGAGCAAACACTATGGGTGTGGGCTGGTTTCAGACCTTGTATACAGAATTTTAATTGGTCAATTTTTTGGTGAAAATCTTGGAATTTTATGACGAATTTACCGGAAATTGTTTAAAACACTACTCATTAACTGCTTGGGTGATTTCAACCAGACTTGGATGGAAGGGTGGCAGGCCTCAGAAGTTGTACAATTTTGATTGCTCAATTTTTTTGGCACCCAGCTTGGCTTTTTTCAAAAGTTTTGTGAAATAGTTGGAAGGCCCCTAAGTGGGTCGTCTTCAGAACGTATACATACAGAATTTTGTTTGGTCAGTTTTTCTGGCAGCCATTTTATAGTCTTGCTAATAATGACCAAATGCTGGGCACAAGCCACATTGGTTCTGTTCCCTCCTCTTAGACGGGCAGATCTCTGGATTGTCCTCCATCCCTCGGCATCAGGCTCTGATAGTGTCAGGGGATGGCAATTGAGTTTCTGGGCTCCCTTTTAGCAAGTAATTTAATTTGCTGGCAGTAGTGGATAGCCTTCTCAGAGTTAAGGACTGATACCCTGCAATTATTAACTGCGTGTCCACGTCCCTGGCACGGTGGGTGACGTACCTTACTCTTCTCAGGTTGGGATGTCCTCACAGCATTCACGCGATGGTATCAGTGCTCTGCTTTCTTCACATTCGGGTGAGATCCCAAAAAGGGCTTGGCCCAGGGGATGGCATACTCAATACATGATGAGCCAGCTGTTTATTCATCATCACTATGAGGTGATAAGGCTGGCCACTCATCTGGGTCAAGTGATGGCCAGTTATTCTGAGGCAGGTGTGATGCCTCCTGAGATGGTGGCCTATGCCTTCCATAATGTGGTTCCCTATGCTCACTTTGAGTGAGGGGCACAGTAGGTGACTGATGGTCTTTCATGTTTGATTCCAGATGGACCTTCGAGGTGCTGGTCGGTATCTGCCTTCCCAATTTGTTTTTCCATAATGCAATTCCCTATGCTCACTTTGAATGAGGGGCGCAGTAGTAGACTGATGGTCTTTCATGTTTGATTCCAGATGGGCCTTCGAGGTGCTGGTCGGTACCTGCCTTCCCAATTTGTTTTTCCAGTATCATTAACCTCTGCACAGAGTCAAAGTTTGATGGCGGGATGTGTGGGGATCTTGGCTGTCCCTTTGGGATGGCTGTTGTCTGGTCTGGCGCTGATTCATTCTACAGGCTTCTCTCCTGGAATCTTGCTTATCCATATGGGTGCCCAAGTTCCTCATCATTTGGAGGGTGGTTTCAGTCACTACCTCAGGGGAAGGAAGCTATATGGGTATGGGAGAAATTAGACACTGCTGAGAGTGTGGGAGAGTAAGTCAGGACTAGGTCCCTAGGCTGAGGATTTGGATCTAAAGTTGATGCATGATGAATTGGAAAGCCCCTACCAGACCTGTCATATATTGGATGTGCATTATAAGATGGTTGGATTTGCCAAGGTGGTGCATTTTTGGCTTTCCCTTGGGCCAACCTTCCCTGTACGAGCATTTTGTTGCATATGTCATTGACACCACTCCATTTTCCTCTATCCTGCTCACATCATCGCAGAATGCCTCTAATGTATTATCTACTTCAAGATTCAAGATTATTTATTCTGTAGCAAAATATATATATACGTCATGGAATCAACTAGGTTGTCCGCCGAGGACAATGCCTATTGTATTGGCGGACACCTTACACACATATATACATAAATCTATACAAATAAATTAAACAGGACAGTTCAGTCATTACATTTAGACGTTCTAAGTTAATCACATGTTTTATTATTTTAATTAATTCATTTTGTGTATGCTATATTAACTATAAACGAACAGGACACCGAAGTACATGTAGCATACAAACACAGGACATAGACAAGTTAAAAAAAATTAATCAAGATTCAAAGTTGTTTTATTTCATGGTTTTTCTATGCATATAAATAGACTCTAAACACGCAATCCATCAAAGACCTGGCCTATCGAGCGATGGTCTCCTTACACATGTTACAAAACATTTGTACATTAACATATATATGACACATCACAAGACAATGTCACAGTGACAGAATGTTAAAAATATGAATACTTACACAGGGACCTGACTACTCTTCTACAGGTCTAAATAGTAGTAGTTGTAGTGGTGAATTTCCTACTTGCTGCTGCCACGCTATGCCTCTAGCAGTCTCTGCATTGCTTTTACCCACAGCATACACAGGGCTTCAATGGTGGATCAGCTCTGCTTTGCTATGGCTGTTGGTGAAGTGGTCTGGCCCGGGAATACCAATGTGGGTTCTTCATCGCCAGAAAGCCTTCCATTCTAGAAGCAACATGTTCAGACAAGACATTCCACAGTTTACACACACATAGAGAGAAGAATTTTTTCCTAATGTTCTCCCCATCTCCTGGTGGACTTCCAGATGGTGTCCATGGGTAATAGAATCAGTTTGCAAGCAGCACCTAGACTCGATTTCAGGGTCATAGAGTCCTGTTAGCATCTTGTAGGTTTCAATAATGAACCCCCCTTGCTCGACTATAGTCCGTGGTTAGGCGTTTCAGGGCGTATAGATGTTCATTGGTGGCTCTGCACTGGACAGCTATTGCATTTATGTGCATTTTCAAATGGGGATAGTAAACAAACATTTGTCTGATCAGTCCAATAATGGCATTGCCTTGTTGACCTTATCAAAGATGTGCCTGTCAAAGCTTAACATACCATCCACTGTCTTTCTCCTGGGATTGCTCTGAGATTGTTTGATCTCCTGTATCTAGAATCATTGAATGATTGTGATTTCCTATAAGGCAGGGTCATACATTACACTTCAGTGGGTGAAACTTTAGCAGACCCGGTTTGGCGGTTAGATAAGTCCTTTTGCGGTATTTGGTCATTGATATATACCACAAGCAACAGCGGGCTGGGGAAACTTCCCAGGGGAATACCACTGGTCACTTCTGACCTGGTTGATGTCGCATTATTTACTCGAACTTGTTTCCGATTACCTAAGAAGTCTTATCCAGCCAAGAACAGGGTCCTTCACACCATGAGCTTCCACTTTTTCCAGCAATCTTCTGCATGGGACTTTATCAAATGCTTTTTAAGTCCATATACGTAGATTGTGTCCACTTTTCAAGCATTGTCAATAACTTTTGTTCCTTACAGTAGCTGGAAACTGGTGTATCTGCTACTTATAAATCCATATTGTTTTGGGCTAAATAGTGTGTCTTCCATTAAGTTGTTATACATTATGTCCCATACCTCCATTATTTTAAATACCATACTTGTGAGGCTTACTGGACGGTAGTTTGTTGGGCTTTTTCTACTGACCTTCTTGAATACTGTTGAAATAGTTCTATTTTTCCATACATCTGGAAGGGTACAAGAATCTATAGATGTTGGAAATATGATGGATAGTGGCTTACTGAGAATCGGGCTTAGTTCTTTTAGCACTCTTGGATGAATATTAACTGGTCCATGAGATTTTGTTGTGTCCAAATCTTCCAGTTTCTTTCTAACCATCTCCTCCGTTATCCATATGTTATCTAATGGCTCTGTAACACAGATGGAATTGCTGATACCATGATCGGTTTAATCTATTAACGATATTTAAGATCTGCCGTCATTTTTAAGCAATCACTTCACTGACGTCATCAGTTTATGTGCATTCAAGGGAAATTGTGCAAGATGCTTGAGGTGTCATCAGTCAGTTAGATCAGACATTTCAAAAGTAGACCGTTTGCTTGTATGAAATTAGCGGTTTGGTGGGTTGTATCTGTTGAGTTACAGCTCTCACTGTTACTGGAGGTAGTTGTGGAATTTATCCCCCAGGTTCTGTAGTGAATACTGATAGTATTTCCACATTTTCTTCATCTTTTTCTGTCACTTCAGTACTGTGCTTTGTGAGATTTGAAACACCAACATTTCTTGGGGATTTTTTTGGTTAACAATTCCAGAACTGTTGGTTTGCTTAACAATATCTTTTTCCGTTTGTCATTGTTTTGTTCTTGCCAAATTTCTTACTTTATTTCTTGCTCTGCAGTATGCCTTGTGGTCGCTTTGACTTCTACTCCTCATGGAATGCCTCCATAGTCTGTGCCTATCTTTGATTTTATCTTTCATTGGTTTATCTGTCAGGTATATGCTTTCTAACAAGGTTTACTTTAGATGACTGCTAGGAATATATTGGGCAATTGCAGCATTTAGTCTATCAGTGAAGATTTTCCACTGTTTGCTCTCATACGGCTCTGACAGCAGTTCTTCCCAGCATATGTCCATCGTGTTTGTACATGCCATTTTATCTACCAAAGCATAGCATTTGTAGCTGAACAGGATGATGGAATCGCCGCTCTTTCGTCTGGGACTTAATAACTGATATTCATCCAGCATTCCTTCCTCATTTGTAAATACTAGATCAAGCAGACTAGACTTATCTCTGTTGTGGGATCTTGTATAAGAAATTAAACATTCACAAACAGAGTGGTGGAAATGTGGAATGGTTTACCAGAAGAACTAATACATGCTAAAACAGTGTTTGCATTTGAGATTGGGTTGGATGCTTTTGGCAGAATCTAGAGGTGAAATATGATTTCGCAGCAGACTACAAGTCACCAGGAAGTCACATGAAAGGAAAATTTAAGCTAAAGAAAAAAGAAGATATGGATGAAGAGACAATAAATGCCCGAGTCCATAATACCATCCCAAGAAGCCCTAAGAAGTTTCGCACCTATGGATACGGGGCAGGAGGATGGTGAGGAAGCTAGGGGAGGAAAGTCCGAAAGTTTTAGAGTGAGCCGGTTTGGCTATATTAGGCATTATTTAACTGTCATTCTCCTGGAGTCTGATTATATATTCCCTTCGTAAGAAGAAGGTAAATATAAATATAGGAAGGTAGGAGAGCCGCTTTCATCTGAACTCGGCAGGAAATCGGGTCTCTGATCAACGTTTAAATCTGGAACTATTTATTCCTGTGGATGCTCACCTTTTAATTAGCGTGATGCAGTTTTTCAAGCTTATAAACTTGCCTGTTCAAATTTTAGGGTGGAATTTCCGATGGGGTGTGGGAGAGCGTGCAGCCGTGGCCCCGACACCACCTCTCGCCTCCATCACGCTGCGGTAGATATGTGAAGGGCGTTTTTTTTTGTTTATAGCCTTTGATCCAATTTGCCGGAAAATAGAAGTGATGATCATGTGGTTCTTGTTTTGAAAGCACGTGGTTGATCAGAAATTTAGGCAATCTGAATATGGGTGGAGTTTTGATGCTGTTGACTATACGTATTTGATGCGAAAAATGGAAATATATGTTTTTCTTATTCTGTTCCGTAGAACAGTGTCCCTTTATATGCGCATGATCTTATACATGCGCCGCCTCTTGTGTGTGCTAAATTTATTCCTGCCCGTGTTGATTAGTGGCTGGAATATGTAGGTAAGAGAATATTTGAAATTCTCCACATGTTATACTGTCTAAGTTTTGATGCTGCTTCATCAACCCGCGTGCTAACGATTTGTATACGCAGTAGAATAGTCGTGTTCTCAATCAAAATTAGGACAGTATAGCTGACTGTAATCTATTGTTTGGTTTAAACAGCTCCATGTCTTGTGGATTCCAAGTCTACTGACCCCACCAAGCTGGACTGTATTTACCGGGTGGGTGGACTGCCAAGCATCCTCCCCTATGGGTAGGACTAGTCTCACCTCACCTAGACCAAACTTAATTATTACGGTACAGCTCGGAAAATGTGTGCCACAGTTTACAATTTACAATACCGTCGTATGGAGATTGTGATACAGTCATCCTGATTACCTGTGTCTCTGTCATGTTCGTGAATTTGATTGATACGTGTGGCTGCTTATCTGTGGAGGATTCTTGCGCTGTCGTGTAGTGGGAAGTTTTTATTGCAGTGGGCGGGGAAGTACTGCGATGTTTGTGATGTCAACTTTATCGAACATGATGGCTTTCACTCTGTAACGGCCGAGTCCGAAGACAGGACAGAGTTACTTTAGAGCGTGGATGACCAAGAAGGGAGCTGTCATACTTGAATCAATCCATTATCGAATTTCCTTTCAGTAGCAAAATCCTACTTGATACAGACTGCGGGCATCTTGCTCTCTTAATAATATTGATATTTATTCGATAAATGCAACGTGATCACTGATGTATCCAAAACTAATGACATCGTTCAATACCCTTGGTCCGATTACGAAGCCTACTCCATGGTAAGTGGCCTGTTTTTTGTTCCATGAATACTAGCTTATGGCCTGTCTGAAGTTGCTGCTCTGAGTGTTTAGCTACTTTAGTCCCTTGAATGCATGTGATATCGATTTTATAGTGTTCACAGTCTGCACCTAGGGTTTGCCTCTGATGTTGCAGTCAGACCATGTACATTCCACGTAGCTATGTAAGCTCTTGGGAAGATTGCGTTGTCCGAGGATGCCGAGCACAGTTTCTTGTTAGAAGGTTAGACATAGTCAGAGTTGCCTCTGTACGCAGATGTCAGCCCGCAATCCTTGATGACTTAGTTTCCCAACAAAGTTGGTACTTACAGAGGAGACTGGCGTGGAGGTATCATCTTTCTTCCCCGATCGGCAAATACTTGTGTAAAAACGGGGCTGGTTGTACCGCACCAGGGAAATTGCTAGCATAGTCAGTGAGCATGCATGCAGTCCTTCCATCACATGATGCTACTTCCAAATCCAGGGAGTGCTGACTGTCTGATGAAGGAGACTGAAACGTGTGTGTGTTGAGTGTTGGCGTGGGTTTGCTTCTCATTTGAGCCCACATCGGGTGCCACTAGCTCGCGACGGTATGCGCTGGTCCATCATGTGCTCCGCTCCATTGCACCGCATGTACAGCATGCGTGACAGGGCTGGTTAGGTATGATTCTTGGGGTTATGGATCCTGTATCGCGACTCAGGAAGGTACAAAGAGCGGCTTCTAGAGCCAGTGGAACGATGAAATTCCAGTTGGGCCATGCGACCATTGCCACCGAGATTAAACCTCACGGTCTCATCCCAACTGTTGGTGTCACCGGTATGACGGTCCATAACTTAATTTAAGAGTCTGGACATGATAATAATTCAAAAATATATTACTACACAAACAATGGTACTCGTTTGCTAGTAGATGAGAGAAATTATACAGTACATAGAACTAAGTTGGTGTCTTGCTTACGTGGGCTCGTCAGAGGTACCTCACAGGTCCATATATATATCTGAGAGGTATCCCTGCAAGGGAGCGTCCTAACGAGGCTACTTATATTGTTTAATATAAACCACTATACCCCTAACACAAATAATATTGTTGCGAGAGGAAAGTGCACAGGAAAATGCCTTCAACGCTGAAGCGGAGGAAGAGAGCTGGCAAAAAGGGCCACTCTCTTGTTCTTACTGCCAGATAGTGCGCTAAATTGCTTTTATATACGGTACAAAAATCTGGGCATAAGTTAACTGTTGCCAAATTATTTATGATTTAAACTTAGTCTCTGAGTTAGCCATTGTATAGGTTGCTTAGTGGGCATTTATTTTTTTCAATTTATACCAAGTTTGATGTAAATCATCTGGTCAATTTTCAAGCGACTTATATTTAAGTTGTCCTCAATACAACTGCGCCCTTTACACTACACATTAGTGGGATAAATTTAACCCCTGGCTAAGCATTGGAGTAAGAAATTATAAGCTAGTTATTTTGCTATTTAGCTGATATAAATCTTAAGAGTGTGTCAAGTTGTTTGCTAACTGAGGATTACTTGTGTAGACTAAGAAGTTGGCACAACCGTAGTTTTCAACCAACTTGGTGTAATCTACCTTTGCTTAGCCTTGTAGCAAAACATTTTCTTAAAAGAACATCTGTTCTTCATTTCGACTTAGCAGATTAGGCACCAGTCTTTAGTAAACCCATTAGGAATTTGATGCAAACCCGTCCTTTTGCATTCTAAAAACCTCAGCACTTGCACAGCCTTGCACTACTAACCTGCACTTCACCCCTTTTTCAAGACTCTTTTTTGTAAGGTGTACCTTGAGTGTCATCTGACCCACTTGTAGTCATTGGATCATTCAAGTGTGTCAAGCGTTTGAGCGGTGCATGGAATACAGCAAGATGGGAAATCCTGTAGCCCTGGGGGCAGGGACAATGTTGTTCGTGAGATAGAACAACTGGCTTGTGTGATGGGCGAGAAGTGGGCGGAGACAGGGCAAATTGTGGTGCACACACACGCACGCTCCGGGTGGCAACACAAAGATCGACAAGCCGAAACCTAGAATGCGTCACACTTGCACCAAATTAGCATCACACCATGACCATCATAGCATTTTGCCCCCAGTTTCGCTACAATACTCTATATTTAAAGGTTCGCCTGGAGGGATCTCCGAGAGGCGGAATTTACATAACCAGAATAAGAAGCTTCTAACATTTTTTAACAACCAGTGAAAACTGTACATAATTACATAATTTAACGTAAAATGTTGGATAATCATCAAGACAACTATTCAAGGTATGTATTTGTACATCTATTTGTTATCTATCGTTTCGTTTTAGCTTAGAATTCCTTTAAGTTACCATTTTTCGAAAAAATACTATAGTTTTGGTAGTCCAAGCACAGGCATTTGAAGTTTACCCGCCTATTTGATATTATTAGCATATTTCTTATGCTACTAGTACTATATATATATATATATATATATATATATATATATATATATATATATATATATATATATATATATATATATATATAATACATATATATATATATATATATATATATATATATATATATATACACCTGTGCAAAAGTTAAGCACCACCCTATTTTTACGCACATGCGAGGGTATATTCATGTGCTATGAAGAAAGCAATAGCATAAACATTTATGTACCCATCCATCTTAGTGCAAGAGGTAATAATGCAACTAGAGGAATGCTGATTATGATGGTGGGGAAACACTGTATGTTTTTGTTTGAACTTGAAAACGAGGCCTAAATATGGTTACGTTGACACAACTGACAACTATTGCCCTACAGTTGACACACGTGGCTAGATTGTCATTAATGGTGTCTGAAAACGAAGTTTAACATCTGTGCACGAGTTTGAGACTGTCATTATTAATACCGGGTATATCCACCTTGTGCCTGGATGACGGCCTGGACACGACGTCTCATGCTGGTCACCAACCGACTGATACACCATTGTGGTATTCGTTGCCATTCAAGATGGAGTGCGTCTGTTAATTCCTGTAGGTTCTGCACAGGAGGATCCCTCCTTCTCACCATGTTTCCCAGAATGTCCCAGATATGCTCAATAGGGTTCATGTCAGGGCTCCTTGCTGGCCATGGTAGGGTTTCGATGGCATTCTGGCGGAGGTATTCATGCACAGCTCTAGCACGATGTGGTCGGGCGTTGTCATCCATGAATATAGGGTGGGTTCCAGATGCATGATTTACAAAATGAGAGGACCACAACTCTATCCAGTATGGAATCTTGATATCTTTGTCCATTTAGTGTTCCAGGTACAGTCAACAGATCCAGTGTACAATCAAATGAGATGCACCCCCATATCATAACGGAACCTCCACCAAATGGAACTTCTTCCATGATGTTACGTTGGTCGTACGCTGAAAACGAAGTTTAACATCTGTGCACGAGTTTGAGACTGTCATTATTAATACCGGGTATATCCACCTTGTGCCTGGATGACGGCCTGGACACGACGTCTCATGCTGGTCACCAACCGACTGATACACCATTGTGGTATTCGTTGCCATTCAAGATGGAGTGCGTCTGTTAATTCCTGTAGGTTCTGCACAGGAGGATCCCTCCTTCTCACCATGTTTCCCAGAATGTCCCAGATATGCTCAATAGGGTTCATGTCAGGGCTCCTTGCTGGCCATGGTAGGGTTTCGATGGCATTCTGGCGGAGGTATTCATGCACAGCTCTAGCACGATGTGGTCGGGCGTTGTCATCCATGAATATAGGGTGGGTTCCAGGTGCATGATTTACAAAATGAGGGACCACAACTCTATCCAGTATGGAATCTTGATATCTTTGTCCATTTAGTGTTCCAGGTACAGTCAACAGATCCAGTGTACAATCAAATGAGATGCACCCCCATATCATAACGGAACCTCCACCAAATGGAACTTCTTCCATGATGTTACGTTGGTCGTACGCCGTGCGTCTGGACCTCCATACACGAGTTCGACCATCTGTGGCATGAAGCAGGAACCGACTTTCATCGGACCAGTGTACCCGTCTCCAGGATCTCATGTTCCAGTGTCTTCTTTCGTTGCACCACCTCAGACGCTCCTCTTTGTGGTGTGCAGTGAGGAGAGGACGTCTGACAGGTCTCCTAGCTTTCATGCCAGCAGCATACATTCTCCTTTTGACGGTAGACATTGACACTCTATTGCGCGTTTCCCATTGCTGGCTGAGCACTCTGCTGTTGGTGAATGGAGATCTCCTAACAAGGCGTACTAGGACTCGATCATCACGGGCAGTAGTCTTCTTCGGTCTTCCA
Source organism: Chaetoderma sp. LZ-2023a (assembly GCA_034401795.1). Classification (NCBI taxonomy): domain Eukaryota; kingdom Metazoa; phylum Mollusca; class Caudofoveata; order Chaetodermatida; family Chaetodermatidae; genus Chaetoderma; species Chaetoderma sp. LZ-2023a. The sequence continues at coordinate 56,676,858 of CM067363.1, read as the reverse complement.
GATCTAGGCCTGTCCTTCACCTCGTTAATTTGCCCATGTTTTGCAATCAAACGACTGATTACAGTATGGTTAATGTTCAGCTGTCTGCCAATCTCTCTGCATGACATACCAGTGGTATGCATGCCTATGATTTGCCATTTCACACGATCACTTAACCTTCGTCTTGCCATAGCGGTTCACAATCAAGAGCTAATTCTCTCTGTACAAATAAACCACGGTCATGAACACAAAATTCCTAATCTTGTCGCCTAAATCTGTATGTAATGTTCTACACCTCAAACTGGACTTTTACATAACTGAACACGTGTGCTGTTTCCCGCCACGCACGGACATCAAGCGGCGTGAAGTTATGCATGCATGTGCATTTCGTACTTGGAATTATGGCAGCTAACGCGGGGACAAAAAGTATGGCAGCCTAGTTGTACCATCATGTTTCTACGTTCTATTGTTTTTGCTGGTGCTTAACTTTTGCACAGGTATATATATATATATATATATATATATATATATATATATATAATACACAAGGTAGTCAACGAAGATCACGGAAATACAGTACGCATGAGCAAAAACAAAGCAAAGATCTTAGTTCTAAGCCTCTCCGTTCGGAATGATGGCGCCGTTTCATGTCCGTTATATCTGTATAACATATCGACGCTGGTTTTGCATCACTGCTACTAGTATATGAAATATGCTAATAATATGAAATAGGCAGGTAAACTTCAAATGCCTGTGGGCCAAGTTTTCCGACTCTGCCCTATGTCTATGCCAATTCTGATATGCCGGGTGACAGTCAAAATCACGACACTTGGTCGTACTGCGGAAATAAAAACTTGCCATGTTTATATTATTGTGTATAGCAACCCTAGGTTTTGCACCCTCCCACCCCTTGGTAAAAATATGTTCCTACGCCCACCTGTCTGCAGAGCATATATAAATAAGTGTATTTGGTGTTTGTTATTCTCATAACACAACCAATTAACAAATCCATTCTACTCTTGAAAAAAATAGCTTTTTTCGGCATTGTTGTGATTAATATTAATTCTGATAGCGCGATCTGTCTGATTCAAGGTTATCTGCGGAGCCAAATCTAAATATCATCTTGCAAAGCAGAATCAGATCGGTATCCCACATACCAAATTTAATTTAATTCCACCCAACGGTTTCAGAGGAGATAGCGTGATGGACTGAGGCAATTGCAATATCCCCAACGTTTTTTTAAAACGGGATAAATATTGAATCTTGAATCTACTCAACCTCTGAGAGCTGTAATCGCTTCTTATGGTGGCGGGTTGTTGGATGAAAGAGCTACGGTTCTGAGTTCATATTCTCAGCACAGGGTGGTCTTTTGGTACTGTTATAATGGTTACGTTGTACCAATGTGTGGAGAACTCACCGCTGGTGTTAGTAATGACATCATCAGAATGGCATGCCAAAGGAATTTTCTGATTTAAAAAATGAAAGCGAAGCTAAATGTAGTCAATCTATCAAACATGTCAAAATGGCTGACATATTTTATTTCGCGGAAATAGAAATAATTTGCGGATGCTCCAGCATTTATTACCATAAAGCATGCAATAAAAACAGACAATGATAAAGGTAGCATGAAAAAAACCATTGAGTGGAATTAAATCAAATTTTGTATGTGGGTTACCCATATGATTCCGCTTTGCAAGACGATATTTAGATTTGCCCCTGCCCCCAGTGGGGCGTGGCAGGGGTCAAAAAGGTAAAATCAGTTGTAGCGCAACTCCTCTGAAATCTTTAGACGGAGCTCAACCAAATTTGATATCTGCATTACCCAGATGATTGCGGAGCACAAGAGGCCATTTAGATTTGGCTCCGCTCCCAGGGGGTGGGGGAGGGGTCAAAATGTCAAATTTTAACCTGCAGAAATTGATTGTAATGCATCTCCAAAAGCATTTGACAGAATTTAACCAAATTTGGTCTGTGGGTTACCCATATCAATGTGGAGAGTGCATTTACATTTGGTCCCACCCACAGGGGTGGGTGGGGTGTGTGTCAAAACATCAAAAATTGATTGCAATGCAACTCCTCTGACACTGTTTGGCGGAATTCAACCAAATTTAGTATGGTAGTTACCCATATCAATATGCAGTGGATGAGCACATTTATATTTGGCCCCACCCCCAGGGTGTGTGGGATGGGGTCAGAAGGTCATGAAATTAATTGTAATGCAACTCCTCTGAAATCGTTCGACGGAACTCAACCAAATTTGATATTTGTGTTACCCATATAATTGTGGAGTGCAAGAGGCAGGCCATTTAGATTTGGCTCCGCACCCAGAGGGTGGGGGAAGGGTAAAAAAGTCAAATTTTAACCCGCAGAAATTGATTTAGTGCATCTCCTCTGAAACCAGTGCACGGAATTCAACCAAATTTGGTATGTGAATTACCCATATCAATATGGAATGGATGAGCACATTTACATTTGGCCCCGCCTCCAGGGGTGAGGGATTGGGTCAAAAGGTCATGAAATTGATTGCAATGCAATGCAACTGTTGGATGGAATTCAACCAAATTTAGTATATCAGTTACCCATAACAATGTGGAGTGGATGAGCACATTTACATTTGGCCCCACCCTAGTGGTTTTGGGATGGGGTCAAAAGGTCATAAAATTCATTGTTATGCAACTCCTCTGACACTATTGCACGAAATTCAACCAAATTTGGTATGTCAGTTACCCAGCTGTGTGTCATTCAAATACAAATACAGACATTTATATGCAAAGACACATACAAATGTGTTACCATGGCAGGATAAGAAATAAATATCCATTAAGTAAATTGAGATATATATTTAATCTTCAAACTATACATAGCATGTTAATTCAAGTATGTGGTACTACTAATGCTTTAGTCTTAGACAGGCATGTGCGACTATTGCTTTGAGCAGCAATGGTATTTAGAAATTCCCAATATTGCGGGTAAAGAGAAGACTATTTTTGAAAATGTATCACTGGAATGCTCAAGCCAGTCATTCCAGTGATACACTTTCTAAAATACTCTTCTCTTGGCTTGCAAATGGACATACATTCACTGAGAAAAATGACTATGTTCATGACCGATCGCATTAAAGTGTAATTACATTGTAGGTTTTGAAATATTTTATGCAATAGAAATTATTCACAATTATTAAATTTTTAACACTTTAATGAATAAATTTGGTTAAGAATATCAAAATATATGCTTTCTGAATGTCCATTTCCTGGTCAGCAGACTATTTTTGAAAATTTACCACTGGAATGACTGGCTCGGGCCACTCATTCCAGTGGTAAAATTGCAAAAATTGTGTTCCCCATGGCCTGCAGATGGATGTTCCTGAATACAAAAGCAGAGACTGGTTTTGGCCGACTTCACCATGAAATTGTTAATTATATAAATTCATGATTTAAAAACATAATCATGATTTTATCATGCAATGGTGCGCAAGTCTAGGTCAGGTTCGACTCCTAATCATAGTTACAGTAGCTATAGTAGGCGTGCACGATTATGTGATTAAATCGAAAATCGTGATTATTTTTCAAATCATGAATTTATATCATTACAAATTTAATAGTCGAATAATCGTGAATAATTCTACAACATAAAATGTTTCAAAACCTACCGTTTAATTATTCTTTAATGCGATCGTTCGCGGAAATTTACATTTTGCTCAGCGAATGCATGCCCATTTGCACGCCAAGTGAAGACTATTTTTTAAAATGTATCGCTGGAATGATTGGCAGGAGAATCGAGCCAGGCATTCCCGTGACACATTTTCAAAAATAGTCTTCTCTTGGCCTGCAAATCGACCTTTCTCAACATCATTGCAGCTTCGTCATTGATATGCTTTTTCACTGTTTTAACTGGGTAATGTGTACTCAAGCTGATTAATCGAGTAATCACGATTATTATTAAATAATCGATTGTGATTATTGAAAGCAATAATCGCGCAAGCCTAAGCTAGAATACCAGTCGAACTTCAAATAGTTAACTAGCTAGTCAACTATAGTCAACTGAGCACCCGAGCTCGGTTCAGATGGTTAGCGTGATATTCGCGTAAATTTTAAAATGGCGGACACCGATCGCTTGCCATGAATAAATGCATATAAAAGTGTAAATATTTCACTAAATAACTTAGGCTTGATGAAATTATGATTTCTCATTGTATGCCAATGTTCCAAGCCCATATTCCTTCCCATTTTATGTCATATGGATGCTTTTTGACATCTTAGCGGACAAAAATAACCAATTTTCATAGGTCATCAAAACAGACGACAGAAAGGCTTAATGGAGACTGGTACCCGGCTCCAAATTTTCGGCAATAGTAATTCAGTGGGGAACTGGGTACCAACGAACTATAGTTAACTGTTCGGCTTGACAAAGTATTTTACATTTTGTTGATTCAAGTACCATATGTACTTTGTAAACTACCAGATATTTGAGAGGTTTTTTTTACTGAATTTGATCCAAATACGGTGTACAGATACAGTAGATTTGAAATGGACAAATAGAAATACGTCAAATTATCGTATTTAAATACAAATACGTATTTGGCCCCAGGCCTGATACTGAATGATAGAAATACCGAAATAAATCTATAGCCGGTTGTGTTCACAGTGCTGGAATCGTAGATTGAGAAAAATTCAATTCATCCATACGTTAAATTTCAGTGTTACTTCAAAATAAGTAAGTAACAGATTTTCAATGCCTAATTCGTGTAATCAGCTAGGCATTTAGGTTCAAAGTCATCCAGACGAATGAACATTTACACTGCAGACCTCTGTCAAAAGACATCTGCTGATGATGTTTCACATGTTGACTGTCATTATAGTTTTGTCATCAGTTCTAAATATATTTTACAACACTGCAATTGTTCAAGATTTGTTGCAAATCCAGTATGTCCAGCAGAGACCAGCCACAACCATGGCGATTCGCGATGATTAATCTTGACTGGTATTATGTAATGGCGCCACCTGGGTGGGCGGGAGTGCGAGTGGCAGGGTGGTTTCCAGATGATAACTCCATTACCATTTGTCGGATCGAATTGAAACTCCATTGGGTGATTGGACTAGGTCTGGGGAAGAAACCTATCGAAATCGACGATGATCCGATATCCAAGATGGCTGCCAACCACTGGCAGCCATCTTGAAAATTAGTTTCCAGATGATAACTCCTTATCCATTTATCGGATCACTTTGAAACTTCATAGAGTGGTTACACTACATTGTAGCTCTGCGGAAGAAACCTTAATCAAAATTGATGATGATCCGACATCCGCCACCCACCAGCGGCCATCTTAAAAAATGGGTTTCGGATGATAACTTCGTTACCATTTATCTGATCGCTTTGAAACTTCAGAGAGTGGTTGGACTAGGTTTGGAGAAAAAACTTATCGAAGTCGACAATGAACTAAAATCCAAGGTGGCCGCCAGCCACCATCTTGAAAATTGGTTTCCGGATGACAACTCTGTTCCTGTTTATCGGATCGCTTTGAAACTTCATAGGGTGGTTGGACTAGGTTTGGAGAAGAAACCTATCGAAAGTGACGATGATCCGAAATACAAGATGGCCGCCAGCCACTGGTGGCCATCTTGAAAATTGGTTTCCGGATGATAACTCTGTTACCGTTTATCGGATCGCTTTGAAACTTCATAAGGATGACTGGTCTGGGTCGGAGGAAGACATAAATATTTTCTGATAGCTCTCATTCATTGGGTTGTCATCATGGCGCATTATAATGCGCCGTTTGCGGAGCTCTTGGGGTTTTTTTTTAGATCGGTTCGAAACTTCATAAGTAAATCAGAGTAGGTTTGTGAAAGAACCCTGTGAAAATGGATGATGTTTCAGAAATCCAGTGTGAGTGCCAATTACAAGTAGTGATATGAGTTATTAATGTTATGAACTAAATTTAGCTCTAGATTATTGATTACATTCTCCTTAACATATCACCATACTATGCACCATTTACAAAGCTCTGGCTAGCATCCGGAATGCACAAAGTACAGCATGTTCTATGCTGAAATGTACAATTATCTGGTATTGTTAATAGGATTGTATTTGCATATGTAAATGCTTTGCTGGATGCAGCAGCTGATCAAATGCCTGCTGATGAAATAGCATAGTATAGTTGACATGTTGCCTGAAATATAAACAAAATATTACATGTATGGTCTAAATAAAAAGAATCACAACTTTAGCAATCGCAAGAAAGTTCAAATTGTTGCTTTATGAATGTCCATTTTTAGGCGGACCAAGATAACACTTTTTTTTTTAATTAGTCATCGAGTCAGTCATTCCAGTGGTACATTTTCAATGTAAATAGTCTTCTTGGCCAACAAATGCACATTTCTCAAATTTCAAAGCAACTCTAAATGCTGGGTGTTTTTTTATCAGTCTGACCAAACAGGCCATCTACTGAATATATTAAAATTAATATAACTGGAAGCCATTTCTGCCTTAGCTTGTCATTCCAGTGGTAAGTTTTTGGAGCAAATTTAGGTATTAAAGGGTTGACTAAAAATATATGGACTTCACTGGACAGATTGGAGCAATCGACCGACTTTAACAATCACAAGAAAATTCTATCTAAGTGCTACTCTATGAATGTCCATTTTTAGTCAGACCAAGGGAACACGATTCTTTTAAAGTTTACCACTCAAATGACTTGTGTCGTCATCGAGCCAGTCATTCCAGTCATAAAATTTCAAAAATAGTCTTCTTGACCAACAAATGCACATTTCTCAAACTGACTAAATGCTGGGTTTTGGTCAGTTTGACCATTAACCCTTTCACCGATAAATTCAATGTATCTCAATCTCAGGGCAAACAAACAGGAAATCTTTTGAATATTTTAAAATTAATATGGCTGGATACCAAACTATTGAACAAAATATGTTACACATTGCAAAGAATGTACTTGGACTTGTCATTGAAAGGGTTAACCCTTTCTTGGTGAACCCGGCCAAAACCAGCCTCTGTAGTGGTTATGAGGAATGTCAATTTGGAGGCAAAGAGTAGACTAATCTTGAAAATTGTACCATTGGCATGACTGGCTTGGTAACGGAGTTAGTCATTCCTGTGGTCAATTTTGAAAAATAGTCTTCTTTCAACCGACCGAGTTATTAATATCAATTATCAGTAATATGAGTAATGAGTAAAACTTCTCAATCCCTGTGAGTTCTGTTCAGAATAGAACTCACAGGGATTGAGAAGTTTTACTCATTACCCATATTACTGATAATTGATATTGGTAACTACGTCAGTCGAAAGAAAACTATTTTGAACATTTAATTTTTCTATAGGGATTCTTGGTTTTATAGTGGAAATTTGTGAAGTTTAGTGATTATTTCAGGAGCGCTGTTATACGTTGAATATGGAATTATACTACCCAAGCCTCACTATTTTGTCCATCGCAATAATACTGATATCAAAGGTATAGAGGTATGGAAATCGATATTGATATCGATGTTCATTTTTTAATACTGTAAAACCCTAGTACACAGTAGTCGTAAGTGCACTGTGTAAGCCTGTGTATTATCATACACTTGCTATCCCTTTTCTCCCTACCCTTCCCACCTCATCTATTCCACATCTATCGATGCGACGCGACCCAGAGCCGAATGGGAATGTGGGTGACACAAACCTGGCACAAACATGCAAGGGTGTGAAGTGACTGGGTGTGAACAGGAATCAGGGTGAAACAACCAAAATTCTGTTATACATATCCATATTTCAACACCCTGAATGTGAACCCCAATAGAACTATTATGTAACTTATGTCATTCATGTAGGTATATGTGGATAATATCCTCTTATAAACTCTGCTAAAAATAAACAAATAGTTTAATATGTTTTACTTCATAGGTGTTCTATTGAGCCACTTTTCGAGCAATGTGTCGATACGATACTAGCTAGTACAATGGATTCTGCAGGAGTCAACATGAATTTCAAGACCGAGGAGAAAAATGTGGAAAGTTATTTACTGAAAGAATACAGCGTTGCATTGACCTCAGTTAAGTCTCTAGCTATCAAACAGGAGAATGTCAGTGATTTACACATGGATTCCTACATGACAAATATAAAACAAGAGGATAATAAGGAGTTTAATATTTATTCTTCCATTGCAAATCTTGATGAGAAACCAAATGGTAGTGATCGTCCCAACGAGCTGGGAAACGATTGTGAATTTATGAGTGATGTATTCCCTAAACCTGATGTTTCTAATGAGTCAACTAATGATATTAAAGTTATGCATGATGCCTACGTTACACCTGTAATGTTGGTGATAAATGACTTTGTTGAATCGTATCATCAACAGTACGTTAACAAAGATACTCCATTTTTCATTCCATTCCAATCTGAGAGAACATTGATGAACACTACTGATAACTCAGAACACGAAATCATAACATCTCATAGCAGTGTTTCTAGTGATAGCCATGATACTTCAAGTCAAACTTATAAACTATGTATGAGTTCAACTAGCAATGGTATATCACATGATTATATGGATTTGACTTATGATCCGAAACCTTGTGTATCAGCAAAAATGCCTCCTCAGTATCACAGTGGCAGTAGTAAAGGAAAGACATGCCATAATTGCAATGTGTGTGATAAAACATTTGTATCTTTACATAACTTAAAGAGACATATCATGATTCACACTGGAGAAAAGCCTTACTCTTGCAATCAATGCAGTAAGATGTTTAGCCAGAAGGCTGCGTTACAGAGTCACATCATGATTCATACAGGAGACAAGCCTTATATATGCGGTCATTGTGGTAAGGAATTCACACAGAAAGGTAGTTTACTGACACACATCCGGATTCATACCGGAGAAAAGCCGTATTCATGCAGTTATTGTCCTAAGACATTTACATTTAATGCAAAGTTACAGAATCACATCACGATTCATAAAAGGAAATGGCCTTATTCTTGCCATCATTGTGGTATGGGATTTAAACTGAATAGTCTTTTACAAAACCATATCATAATTCATACAAGAACAGACTCTTCATGTGGTCATTGTGGTTTGACATTTATACAGTTGGCTGATTTAGTGCAGCACATGACGATTCATTCAGAAGAAAGACCTTATCCATGCAGTCACTGCGATAGGAGATTTTCACTGAAAGAAAATTTACATACCCATATCAGGATCCACACAGGAGAAAAGTCTTAGCTCTTGGCATTGTTGTTGGTTGACATGTATATGTGATATAGTACTAGAAGTAAATCATATTACTGAATTACTGCAAAAGTATGATGCCTTGCATCATTTGGTAATTGTGTTTGGTGATTCACTGGGATTGAATGTCCGCACATCAAGATTCATATAGGAGAGATTTGATTGTAGTGCTTCAACGATTCCATAAATTATGATGCGATACGTATCACGATGTGGGTGTCACTATTCAATACGTATCACGATACATAGCAAACGATACGTAAAACACCTATTAAAGATCCATATTCACAGCAAAATTACTGAAAATAAAATTGTTTATGTTGTATACTTTTAGAAGCTTAAACTGTGAGCCTATATGCTAAACGTCTTACTGATACGAAATAAATCTTAACATATGATGATTTCATTACGTATAAATTAATATAATTTTTCAAGTTGCGAAATCGAAATAAAGGCACGTGGCTCTATTTCAATTTCGCAACTTAAAAAATTATATTAATCTATACGTAATGAAATCATCATATGTTAAGATTTATTTCGTTTCATTACACACAGGCACACAATTTTTATGCCTATAAAAGTATAAAATTTTAACAATTTTATTTTCAAGCATTCTGGTGTGAATATGCACCTTTAAAATAAACAAAGTAAGTAATTAACAGTGCAACAGTGGGCACAATCTGTTTCGGGGCGAACTACCAATAAAATGCAAATGTTAACATAACCCTTTCGTCCATAAATTCCTTGTATCTCAATTTCATAGCAATGGTACAGGAACGCTGTTACATATTTTGAAATTAATATGACTGGAAGCCATTGTCTTCTCCTTCGATCAATACTCACCATTCTATTACTTCTGATACAGCTAGCCCTGATAGCTGGGCCCTAGGACTATAGACTTAGAAAGCTTTACCGACTCCTGGAACCGGGTACTCGGCTCCCAACTGCCGAGTACCCGTTTGCCATGAAGCTCATTCTTGTTTGCATAGCAACAGGAGACACATGCTTTTTTGCAGTTAGAAATCTTGAGATTGTTCTAAGTCTTTTTTCTGTGTTAAATTGTGATAGATTGTGCGCTCTCTAAAGGATATTTGGATTACCATGGATGCTGCCGATGATAACCAGGTCGTATATTTCCATGTTATTCCATAGTTAAAAGACTTAGGTCTTTGAAATTTCGTCTGTGTCGCATGTTCTAATTTCTAACCCCAAAGAATCTGGGACGTGTGTTAACAACGAAATATGCCAGATGATCGCCTTCTTTAAACCCCAACAGGCGATCGGCAGATATGAAAATAGGTGTTGGTTGACAGTGTTTTATAACACGAATATCGGCTGACGTCGTTCTCCGTAAGATCCGAGCGGGTGACGTCACACCCGTGTTTCTCGGATGTTTATATGAAGAAAATGTTTCATTAATTCGTGCATCTGATTCTAGGTGCTGCGTACTTTAATTGGTACCAGAAAACGTTGGAATTTTCAAGTTTTGCGTGTACCCCCACGATCTGTTTGCAATGATCAGTGGTTTCCAAATTTTTGATTTAGATGTGTGGTCTGCAGTTTCACCGTGTGCTACAGCAGTTTGTTTACATTTTGTTGTTTCTTCACATATCGTTTTGGCCTTCGTTAGGAGTATAATTTATATTTATTAGTAAATATACCCCGAATGCTATGCGATATAATTGCTGGTTCCGTGATACATCCTTGAGGATCAGTGTATGGGTGTATTATTGCCCGCTTCGTTCTTGTCGTCATAATCAATGCGATCTTTGCTGTAACGTTGCGGGGTGGGGTGCGGGAGGGTTAACATTTAATTTATGATCAAATTATTTGAAAATTAATTGTCTGCCTACCATTCCTGTTTCGTTCCGCTTGCTTATTGTAGTTTTGTGCTTATTTATAGGCCAAGCCAGCCCCGCCATCATGTGACGAGTGCCACAAATTCGTTCGGGTTCTGTTCAAGGACCATGTCTGTTTTCGCTGTACGAAATGTAACCTTGACAATAGGTGTAATGTGTGCGCAGTGTGGTCGGTCGACATGATGCTGAAGTTCCTTGCCCAGAAGGACTTGGCAAGGTCTGACGCGGGGTCAGGTGGCTCGAAAGTAAATCGTGGAGCGTCCATTTCGGCCCTTGGGGGCGCTCCACATCTACAACCGGAGGTGGCGGAAATGGCACCGTGGGCGTGGTTTGGTCCGGCTATGCAAGGCTTCTTGCGTAGCGTTCTGCTCACGCTGGTGTCGTCCCTGCTGCCAAAAGTTGTAGGGCAGTCTCTCCCCATGTTTGATTCGGACCCTGTCCTCGTACGGCCCCCTGGCAGTCCTGTCGGGCTCCGGCCTGACGGGTTCTGTCTCTCTGCGGCCACCTCCGGGTGGTCCAGTAGCGGTGGCCGGTCCATCAGGCATGGGAGCCGTCCGCCAGGTTTTCCTCGTCTAGTGACGACTCTTCGGGGTCCATTCTATTACGGACCCAGCCTCCCAGCTCCACGGAGGCAAGCCATGGGTTTCTCTTGTTTGGTGGCTATGCAAACAATATGAGCTTCATGGCAAACGGGTACTCGGTAGTTGGGAGCCGAGTACCCGGTTCCAGGAGTCGGTAAAGCTTTCTAAGTCTATAATCCTAGGGCCCAGCTATCAGGGCTAGCTGTATCAGAAGTAGTAGAATGGTGAGTATTGTTAGATCTCGGAGAAAGGGAAATTGAAATTTCCTTCAGTCTTAGGCATATTAATGTTGAAATATTCAACAAACTATACTTTACCTTGAAAGGAATTTACTTTTTCAAGGATTTGTCGTTGAAAGTGTTAAGAGCCAAATGGTAAAGCAAAGAGCTTGGAGGTAAACTGTTTTATTAGTCTTTCTAAGTATCACGATAGACAGTTAAGTGTATCGCGTATCGTGATACGCTTACTGTATCACGATACACGATAAATTGTTGCAGCCCTACTAGATTGTGTTTCAAAGTTAATTAATTTGCAGGTGTTGACTGCATGAATCTGCATATTTGCAAGCATGCCAGGCATCATAGCAAGAAAATCTTTCTTCTGTTCTAATTTTGTTATTCGATCTACAGTACAAAAGGATAATGTAAATGTGTACAGGAAAAAGTGAGCTTGATAATGTAATTTATCGGGAAAATGATTCGCAGATATTAGCATGATATTGCGTAGTATAATCTCAGGTCAGATACTAGGTCCCTAAGTCCAATGCTTATTGTAAAATTGAATAATTTGTCAGCCATCTGAAGCTCCATATCATTGTATTGCCCTCCAGAATTGGAGTACATGCCCTCTATATAAGAGCAGCAAGATTTAAATAATCTGAATATTTTGAACAAAAATTGACTGAAAGTTGTTGGTGGCTTAGGTCCCGAAATATTGCCCATTGAAATTATTGTCTGGTGGCTTGCAGCAGTCAGACATGTAGAATACAATAATTGATGGTTCATGTCAAAACATTTCCTTAAAAAATTCAGGAAATACTCTCGAAGAGCATCTAGATTTCAATAGTTTGTTGCGCTTGCATGGATGTACATATTATATTTCCTACAAGAAATGCATGTAATGTGATCTAAGAGCGTTTAGATTTCAGAATTTTCTCGTTGAAGTCGTTCTAGAACCACTCATCTGATGCCGCGCCCATCTCTAGCTAAACTTCACCCACGCTTTGTCTGTGTTGGGATCGATCGACTCCTGAACTCCTTGAATCATATTTCACTTCAAGAGATATACTTACCTCCCTAACACTCTATGATATTTCCTAAATATCAACCTTCATTCAATAACCCCAGATTAAAAAAAAATAGGTGCCCTTACTGGGTAGGTAGACAGGGTGACAGTCTGCCAGATGCCGGCCCCAACCTTGCGCATGCGCAGACTGACACTGCCTCTTTCTTGACTATTGGCCTGAACCACATGCTTGTGTTTATCTACTACTTGCTAAGTATTTGCTCAATCATCTATCAAAAGTTGTTCTAGAGTGTTTGTTATCATGTCTGATCATCATAATTCGTCTGAGGCCACTTCAAGACCGAGTTATCAGGTGAACTCTAGTACAATTATGTCTTAATTATGCGATGTCACCTATTCCTAGACATTATAGGCGCCCAGAAAACTGGTAACTTTATTATCTGGCGCCATAAAATGTTAATCTCTCTTTATGCTTGTGTCCACAGGATCCTGTAAGTAGGTTTGTACACATCTAAGAGGGTTTGTCTCCCCTATATCCCTATAAAATGTTATGAAAACCCCCTGCCCAGAGTGATAGAGGCTCCCGCAGGGTGGGGGGCCACTCCCTAGAAAAAATGGGGGGGGGGGGGGCTAACAATGTCTTAACCCCCCCCCTTGCAATCGTTCTAGTGTACATTTTTTAACCTCGAATTATCACTCAAAATGCAGGAAATGACTTCGAAGAGCATCTATTTTAACAAACTTTCCGGTGTAGTCCACCCCACCCCCACGCAGTATTGTATGTACTGTGAATATGTATTTCTATGATACTGTCATTGTCCACTGGCCACGTATTGCTATTGCTCATAAGTCTTATATCAACAATATCTAGGAACACATAAGCAGATCACTGATGGCGACAGTCTGTGATATCATTAACCAGGCATTAACACATTAACTAGACAGACCTGAAATGATCTTGAAAAACGTCGATTTACACGCCCTGATTTGAAATTTTGGCATAGCAAACCAGTCATTCAAGTGGAAGATTTCTAAAATATTCCTTTCATGCTCTATAAATTGGCATTTTCTAAGAGAAAACCGAGACACCCCCCCCCACCCCCCCCCCCCATATTATGGAGGGAAAATCCCCCTCCCTGGCATACTTCCTTCATGCCCCCTCAACATGAAATCCTGCGTCCCCCCTCCTAGCCTCCTCTATTGCAGAGCCACTCCGCCGCCACTGTTCTGTCCTCTGGTCCCACCCGTCCCTTTATAAGTGAGTGGTGATGAACAGTGGTTGTCTGATGGAGGTTCCAAGAGAAGGACGTGGTGGTATGCGTTTGCTAAAGACGCAGGTACTCTAGTTATGCTTTATGGCACTGTAAAATATTTGAAAATATTTGATTATTTGCTGCCAATATTTTTTCAGTCGTACTGTTTATCTGTATCATTATCATGAGCTATTACTGTGTTCACATTACTGTTTAGTGTGCTCTTGTATTAATACAATTCGTCTTACACCTGGATGTTGTTTGTCTGTTTCTTTTATGGAAATTATGACATCATAATCAACCTTATTATTATTATTATTATTATTATTATTATTATTATTATTATTATTATTATTATTATTATCCTCCTTCAGGCTGGTTGTTCATCTTTCTCACTGTCCTGTTTAGGCATATAGGTGTTTTCTTTCCGTTATGAGTTAATTAATTTATTTCAAAGGTTTAATTATAAAAGAAACTTTAACTCATTGTCATCATCTTGTCCATTTTTTCAGAAGCCTTCTTGTGCCGGTTGTAACCGATCTATCAAGCTTCAGTTTGCTCCTAACTTATGTGTTAAGTGTTCACCTTGCGGTCTATTATTGAAATATGATGTGTGTAAATAGTGGGGGGGCCGACTTATTCTCTGAATTTCTGTCATTACAGGCGAAGGATAAGGCGTTGGAGGAGGAGAAGTGTGCGAAGAAGAGTGTAAGTGGCAAGGGTAAGAGAAAGGCGTCTGTTTCTTCGGAAATGGAGTCTTTCAGGTTAGAGATGATGGGGAGATGAAAAAGACAATAAAAGATTTGGGACCAGGGCTGCTTCCCAGCATGCTCCTTGGCCGAGTGCTTTATTGTCTTTTTCATCTGCCCCCGAGCAGAAAATCCCCGCCGATGATTCTGGTGTTCGTCATGGTCCGTGGTCCGAAAATGTTTCAGAATCAGTGGTAGCTTCAGTAGATCTTGGAAGTCCCATCGCCTTGCCAATGGATCCTGGAGCATGCCTAAATGATTCCGGCTGGAGGCTTGCCTCGTCGGTTGATCTTGGGCCGGGGCCGCTGGACACAGGCTTGCGCTTAGAGTGTCCGCACCCGAAAGGTACCACCACCTCTTACAGTACCTTCTCTGGCCAGCCCGGGTTAGTGCTCTTTGCTAGCCCAGAGGCAGTGTATGATGGCCAGGAGGAAGAGGATTTTCTGCTGGGTTCACCCGTTGAAAGTCGTGGACATGGAAATGGACGAACGTCCACCCCTCGCTGTGAGCACGGGCAATTTTTTTCCATGTGACTACTCCCGCAGGGGTAGCCTTCACGGCTCAAAGGGTGGCCCGGGTTGGAGCGGATGACCGCTGTTACCTTATAGGATATGATGGCAGCTGGTCTGGGCCATGGTGTGGTGAATTACATTCTGCATGCTTCCATGGCGCCGGCTCCTGGCTTAATGGCCATGGCGCAACACATACCTGCTCTTTCGGGCCCGCATGTTTTCCACGGCTCCAGCCATGTTTACACCTGTGAGTGCTGTAGAGGATGATGAAGGCCTGCTCCTTGTTGAGCACTCACAGGTGGCCACAGAGGAGGGCTGGTCTGACGTGTGCCAAATGCTTGTAAGCGCTAGGCCAGGGCTCTGTAGAACAGTCGGCAAGCCAGCGGGCCAGCAGCCATGGTTGGCCGGAAAGCCGGCAGTTACCGTTATGCCATCTCTGCCTTTAGCAGAACATATAGTTGATATGTTCACGGCGGCAGAGACGTCCAATAAGCGTAATGGACGGCTTGCGAAGGCCCTCCACAGGAGACGCATAGCAGTCCACACGTACATAGACGATTGGCTGTTAAAAGCACACAATCAGGAAAGTCTTGCAGCAAATCTGGAGATAGTTTTGAAAACTCTCACAGACTTCGGCTGGATAATAAACTTTCAGAAATCAGAGCTGATTCCATCCCAGAACTTTGTTTACCTGGGAATGTTCTCCGATCTAGAGATAGGATATGTTTATCATACTCAAGAGAGAGTAGAAATACTCATCTCAGTAATACAGTCAGTCTGCAACAGTCGTCATGTACTGGCACAGGTTTACTTGAGAATGCTGGTGTTGATGGTTTCTCTGGAACCAGTCATTCCACAGGCGGCCTTGTGCAGGCGACTTATCCAGTTATTTCTCATGACACAGTGGACCCAGGGGACAAGTTCCCTGGACTCAGAGGTGTCAGTGTTGGAACCTCTTATTCACCAGCTTCAATGGTGGATGAAGAGAGAAAATCTCCTGGCGGGGCTGATGCTCACCCCTCCCAAGCCTCAAATAATGATGTACACAGATGCATCAATGGAGGGATGGGGGTGGGAGGGGGGTGGGGGGCTTGCCTCTTGCCTGGAAGAAGGAACAGTATCAAGGCTTTGGAATCTGGATCAGTCACAGGAACATATAAATCTACTGGAATTACAAGCAGTAGTTCTGGGCCTGAAACATTTCTTAAAGAAAGTTCAGGGCAAGATTGTTCTAGTTCGATCAGACAACTCAACAGTAGTGATTTACATAAACCGCCAGGGGGGAACGAAGTCACCCAGTCTCTGTATGATTGACTTGGAAACTGCTTTGCTGGTGTGTAGATCATATGATCACATTGAAGGCAGTTCACATTCCGGGAAGACTAAATCTGCTAGCAGACTCATTGAGCTGAAGGATGAGTGTTTTGCCCACGGAATGGCAACTAAATCAATATGTGGCGGATCGTCTGCTCGATCACTGGGGGAAACCCAACATAGATTTGTTGGCAACGAACAAGAATGCGAAGATGACGACATACGTCTCTCCGATTCCAGATTCAAGCGCCTACACAACAGATGCATTAGCTATCAGTTGGGAGGGAATGTATGTATCGTAACGCGCTTTCCATCTGGGGGAACTTAGCTCTAACCGTGGGTCAGCAGATGGAATGACTACCCAACGGACTGATATAAATGTCTATCTTAGTATGACTTTGATGGACTGGCTGATTGAGTGTTAGCACAATTAGCAGTCTAGTAAGCGAGCTGATTGCTGGCTGACTCAGTCACTGACCGATTGACTGATTGATTGAATGGCTGAGTACTACCTGTTGGCTGATTGATTGACTGATTGATTCACTGGCTGAGTACTACCTGTTGGCTGATTGATTGACAGCCCAACAGCTGGCTAAATACTTCTTATTTAAGAACAACAACTCAAACTAAATGTTAAATCACTTGTTTTTCAGTAAAATTTCATCCTTCAATAATCATCAGTTGTACTTATACATTCAGCAGTTACAATTTGTATTTAGTCTTTCTAGTGTGGTTCAACTAGCCCCAAACTCTATCTTCTGTCTATCGCTCTCCTTGCACACAACTTTCAGCTCACATTTATACAGAAATTTACCCATTCATCGCCATGTCAATAAAAAGAAATAGCTTTTACATAACACCAGGTAGAGAGCCATAATAGAAATAATTAATTATCTCTTTCATTTCCAAATTCCAGAATCTGATTATTACTTAAGTAATTCCCTGTAAATTCAGATGATTATTTTGAAAATAATTTAATCAAAGGTGGTTGCTGTTTAGAGAGCAACAACCCTGAGTCAAAGTACTGTAGCAATTAATCAACAGAGCCCACTTGGATACCAATATGGTCAGTATATATTGTTTGTGTTACTTAGAGAATGAAAGGGTTAATAGCAGTTGGTCAAACATTACATAAATTTATAATATAAGGCATACAGGAAAATTCCATCTGTGACATGTTTACATATGATTCTGTAAGTGTTCTTTTATCAAGGTTAAACTTGTAGAAACTAACTCATGTCCTGCTAATTGCACACCTGCCTCACCATTTGTAGTCTATTCTTCTTGATTGGGCAGATTAGTGGACAATAGGCATAATTATGGCACAAGTCTGGCCTTTAATGGACAATAAGTAGACTGTATCGCTTTTAATGCTGAATGGTCAGTCTACAATATTCAATGTCTTGTTTGTCGACTAGCTGGTATCAATTTTAAACTGTGTTACATTCAGCTGTTGCTGGTATGCAACTCTTTTAGCAACACCTTTAAAATTGACACCAGAAGTATTATAAGACATACATAATACTTTTAAATGATTGATTGAATGTAGAAATTTATGAAACTAATTTTCATAAATTTCAGCACAATAATTCAAGTACCATATGTGCATACGCATTCCAACCAGCAATCCTGATTCCAAAAGTTTTTCAGAAAATCACGCAGGAGGAGTGCCAAGTGCTTCTGATCACCCCAAATTGGCCATGCCGATCATGGTATACGGATCTGCTGGACCTTCTTGGTCTGCAATCCAGTTCCTCTGCCTCTGATGGACAATATTATTTTCCAGGGCAAGTCCCTTCAAAACAACCCGTCAATGTTCCAATTGACTGTGTGGATTTTGTCAAAGAATCTACAGTTAAGGAGGGCTTTTCTGAGCAAGCAGCCATGTTTATGGCAAAAGCCAGAAGGGGGTCAACCTCCAGAGCATATAACAATAAAATCTATAGATTTGCAGAATGGTGCTCAAACAGAGATGTTAATCCAATGGATGCATCTATTCAGGTAGTAGCCGATTTCCTCTGTCACCTGTATGATGCCTATAGCCTCAAGCCTGACTGTCTTACTGGCTACAATTCAGCTTTAATGTCAGTTATCCCTTGCTCGGCTGATAGGGGAAGTGACAAAGTCTGTTCATTGAACACTTTAATAAAAGGCATGGGTAATCTAAGAAATCTCTAGTGCTTCAAGTTCTAACTGATAAACCCTTTGAACCACTATAAGTGCCATGTCTATGAAAATGTTGTATATCTTTTGGATATGAAATAAACTAAATCATGGATTTTTAGTTATACTTACCTCCCTAACACGGACCCAGCCTCTCCGCCCCACAGGGGCCTCGGTCTTCTGGCTTTTAACTTGCATGTGTCGGCCAATAGTCAAGCTGAGGCAGTGTCAGTCTGTGCATGCGCGAGGTTGGGGCTGGTATCAGGCAGACTGTCACCTGTCTACCTGCCCAGTAATGGCATCTATTTTTTTTTTAGTCGGGTTATTGAGTGAAGGTCGATATTTAGGAAATATCACAGTGTTAGGGAGGTAAGTATAACTACTCTCTCGTGAAAAAAGAAATCCGTGATTTCATTTAATTTACAGAAAACTATACTGGTAGGCTGTTGAATATTTTGAAACTAATTTGACTGGTTGCTGTTGCTCCCTAGGGTGTTTATTAAATAGTAAAGACATAGAATTCGTACTACTTGACAGACTATTAAGCATTTATGATGGACTAAATCGGGTCATTCATGATGTAATTAATTATGACATCAGCCGACATGTGGTATTGTTCATTATGACATCATATGATTGCCAGAGATTTGGATTCCGCCATTACAGGATGTACCAAATGTTTACCTCATCCAGGGCCCCCTTAGACCTTACTATGACCTTGTATTATTAGCTTATCTGGCTTGAAAGGCCAAGTGAGTTTATGCCATGACGATTGTCCATCTGTCGCCTGTCCATCAACTTTTGAAAATTGTTCAAACATATTTCCTTAGATGCTTGGTGGATTTCAACCAAGTTTAGCTGGAAGGGCTCTATGCTTGTATCATCCAGACCTACTATTCAGAATCTTAATTCAATCTTTTGGGTGAAAATTTTATTAAAAAATTGCTTGAAACTTGAAACAAATTTGGCTAGACAGATCTTATCATGGTAGATTCAAGAACTTCTATTCAGAATTTTAATTAGTCAATTTTTGGGTGAAAAATTTGATTTTATGAGAAATTTACCAGAAATTGTAAAAACGGTTATCTTCAACTACTTAACTACTTGTAAATCAGCTGAGCTATAAGGATCACTCTCCATCCAGCCATCTGTCTGTACATCTGTCTATCCATCCATCCATCAGTCTGTCTGCCCATTCCGGCCATCTGTGCGTCGTCAACACGCACGCACGCACACACACACACACACATGTTAGTAGATCGCTTATCTATGGTCTGAAATGACACTCACCCACATGTGTGCATGCATGCTTGTGCATGTATGCACGCGCGCGCACGCACGCACGCACGCACACACACATACATTAGGTGGCTTAGTTGTCCAAGAATGGGCAAGATTGTTCTGGTAGGGGCTGACTAGCCCTAGCATATATGCAGAGGGAAGCTCTACATCCTCAGAAGCCAACTCCTGCTCCACATAGCATGTCATCACCAGTTCATGAGAGCCAACACCAGCTCCACGCAGGAGGCGAGAACCAGCTCCTGAGACGCCAAAACCAACTCCACACATGAAGCCAATTCTGCGCAAGAAGCTTACAGACCAGACATTTAGCTGTCTTCTTGGTGACATCTTCCGGGAAGATATACTCCCCGGCTTTGTAAAGACTCATGCCATTCAGAACTATTTGCGGGGATGGGTACTTCACAAGCATGGACAAAAAGATCTAATGGCTTTCGTAGATAACAACCAATACAAAATCAAGAGAAAAATTGTTGAAGAAATCCTCGAGCTGAAGGGGGTGAAGTTCTGTCTTACTCGCATGGCCACTCTCCACAAAAATAATGATGGAACAGAAGTCACCACAGTTCCTTTGCTCTGATCTAAACAGCATATACTCCTAAAGGCGAGTGATGTTGGAGCAGCTTAAAGGAGGCTAGAGCAAAGGTTCAGCAGGGGCTTGAGGACTACACTCATGACGGATCTGCGTAGTCTTTTGATCAGTTTGCGCTCCCCCTGAATATCACCGGATATCAGTTTCTATGAGGTGGTTGCTACATTGATCTTCCTGCTTTGATTAAGCGAAAACGCACTGTGGTCAATGTAAAGAACCAAAATTACCGCTGACTTCTCTGGTCTCTCCTGGATGGGAGATACCCAGTAGATAAGGGTCCAGAGACCATCAAAGTATGCTGTCTACTGGGACAGTCTTGACGTCAAAGGCATTGACTCACCTACACCTCTCAACCAGATATGATGTGTCGAGGAGCAGAATGGTCTGCTCCATGATCAGAGTCAGTACAATGGGAGGAAACATTTCTGCGAGCGCTGCCTTCATTGTTATTTCCAGGAATGCCAGCACAAGCTCGAGTGTCAATGAGTAAAAGGATGATAAGATGCTGCAGTTCATTAACCACCACAGGCAGCTCACGGTGCCGTTTGTGGTATATATTGATTTTGAAGCACTAACAACCAAGATCGAGGGGTCAGAGTTTAATCCAGCTCAGAGCAGCACTCGGAAAACATAGAACCATGAGATCTGTGGCTACTCTTACTTGTGGTCCGCGGTGACTGCATCAACAAACAGCCTCTGCTGTATCGAGGGGAAGATGCAGCTAAGCACTTCCTGGATCAGTTGTTGCATGACAAGAAGATAGTCTCCTCAGCCATGTCAGTCTGATGGAGATGGCCAGAAATGACTGGCAGCCTCACAAAATTTGCTATGTGTGCGACAAAGCCCTGACTCATGATGAAGTCACAGACAGCATCTGGGATCACTCTACCAGAGAGCAGCACACAGTGCATGTAATATTCAGCTGCGCCTCAGTGGGTCATGCTGATGAGCCACCACCATTCGGATCGTGTTCCATAACCTACAAGTGTTTGATTCCAACATCATGCAAGCTATATCCCAGAGTGAGGGGCTGAACAACTGCATCCCCAACAACATGGAGAAGTACATCTCATTCAGCCTCAGGTTCCTTGACTCAGCCCAGTTCCACTGGTGTCACTTGATAAGCTCGTAGCTAGCAGCACAGCCTTCCCATTCACAAATCGGTATAAGCCAAGCGCTAGCGCAGATGAGCTCCTGCTCTGCAAGGGGGTGTACCCGCAAGAGTACATGGATAGCTGGGAGCAGTTCGAGGAGACAACTGTCCCACCACATGAAATCTTCTACAGCAAGCTCTCTGGTGAGGGCATCTCTGACAGCGACTATAACCATGCACAAGTTGTCTGTGCCTGATTCGTCTGCCAGATCATAAGGGGCTATCACAACCTCTACCCGCAATCTTATACCCTTCTCACCTATATCTTTGAGAACTTCCACACCACATGCCTCCAACAGTACCGTTTTGACCCAGACCACTACTACATGAGCCCTGGGCTGAGCTGAGATGCACTGCTCAGGAAGATAGGCGTAGAGCTGCAGCTACATACTGACTATGACCATTCGTATCTCGTGAGATCATCGATACGAGATAGAGAAAAGTATCTCGTATGTATTGAGTAGCCATTGGCGTAGTGATTTCCACCAGAATATGGTGGTAGAGAGAATTGAAATGTAAAAGGACACAAGCGCTACTCTCTTCATACCAGACAATATTATTTCACATAAAACGAGATGATATAAAGCCTATAGTAGTCTTATGACAAGTAGCTAACAGAAAAATAGTCCTGAATTCGTCATAAAATTCAAATCTGCCGCGCACAAAATGTCCATCAGCGTCATACTAAGATAGCCATTTATATCAGTCCATTGGGCAGTCATTCCATCTGCTGACCCACGGTTAGACCTTCATCCCCCTGGATGAAAACCTCGCTATGATAAATGTTGGTTGGACCGGGTATGTCTATGTATATTTCCTAGACATACTTTCCCGATCTCAGCGAGTGAAAAATGACGAAACTTTAGCCAAGCGAACGTGACAAATTAAGAACTTTGTGCCAAGCAACACAAACTGAAATCTGTATGATCTGTGTGAAACATTAAAAATGGATTATCGACAATATCACCGCAACCAGGTGCCAGTAAACTCGAACCCAAGAGCCAGCTTACAGCAACACCATTGCCAAGGGTGTGTGTGCAATCACCACTCCGGACAATCCAGTGCACCAAACGAACCACCAAGAAGATGGCAGGCCCAGCATGACAGAAAGTCCAACCACACTGCAGGAAATGTGGTAAGTGGATAAATGAACCATATCGTTTTCATATCTGTCAAGCTAAGAATAGACAGTGTTATTATTGCCATTGCCACAGCAATTTGATTAGGCATTGCTATTTCCGACTAAAGGCGGCTCAACCCAACAGTAGAAATAATGCAGGTCATCAGCGACCTACTTCTGTAACCTATCAAAGTGCTAGTCTTTGAATGGAAAATCAAAACAATAAACCCAAAAACATTGACAAAATTTGCTAATCAGAAATTACAAAATGATTCTGCAGGCTTTCATCAAAATCTTCTCATGCGAAGTATGACTATAAGAGCTCTCCGAATCTTTGTGAAACAAATTCATCACAAAATCTTCTTTCAAAGAAACTTGTTCAAACAAATACAAATATATCTCAGTCTAGTAATTCAAATTAAATGTTACCGGTAGTCTTACCTAGCGCTGTATCTCAAAATGTAAATACTTAGCGAAAAACAAACAAATGTAAGAAAAAGAAATCTTGTAAAAAGACAAAGTATAATTGTCTTCAAGATACTAAGTTTGAATCGGCTAAATTAGAAAGGGACCAACTACCATTTAATTCAGTTGTTTCTAGTCAATTTAATTAATGATCTTATGGAACCAGCATCCGCGATTAAAACGGAATTAGTCTTAAATCTAAGCTAAGGCAGGTAAAATCTGAGATCAAATATCAACCTAAATGTGAATCTAAAGAAGCTACAGTGCCAGCCATTAGAAAATTACCCATTTTTAAGATTCAGACTGAAGACAAAGAATGTCAAACTGATGATGTCATAACAGAAAATACTAAAGACCTCCAGTATAAACAGAAAAATAGGATAGAAAATCTAGAGGAGAGGGATATGAATAGCTTTTTAATAAAATCACAAGAAAATCAGCTAGTTTCTTTGAAAGATCAAAAATGCTAAATTAAAAGAAAATGTGAATAATCAGCAGAATATGGATGAAATAATGCATTTAAAATTAGAAATGGATAACTAGATAAAAACTGGCAGACAGAAATGTCTAAAATGGTAAAGAGAAAAGGCACTTTGAATGTTTATATGAAAAGTTGTTGCAACAAAAACCTAACAATCAAATAGCAAATACCCCCTACAACCATGGCCAATTCTGTAATAATAGGCGATACTAAGTACGGCTGCTTAGGCTTATCTTGACAGATGTGAAATTATGTTCATGTAGTCCACACATTTCTATATCAGCTTGGTCTGGACTGTTATGGCTGGACACCCAGCAGTACGGTCACCTCGGACCCAGACAAAATGGAACCTGTTATGAACAGTGACCTTTCCACATTTCAACACCTCCATGATTATATGAGAATTCACCAGTGTAATTGTTTATATTTGAAGCAAGTGATCAGCTATTTATTTATATGATATAATGGGCAACTACACATTGTAAATATGGGATTGTCTTGCGGGAAGTCGTGACCCCCGTACGATGTCTTATAATTCACTTAAGTCCCAAAAGAAATTATATTTTGAAAATACCAGGTGAGCTAAAGGTCCAGGTGAGCACAAGATGGATGCCATAGATGTGCATCATTATTTTGATGATGTACGGACATACAATTCGACGCACGGATGACTAAGTATACTATGGCTGTGTCGACCACCTGTTGTTATGTAAACATGTCAATCATTGGGACGGTGGAAGGTCGAGCAGGCCGGGTCATCTCTTTGTATGTAGTAGGAACGTACTAATGTTAAATAGATAGGATGCTAGTTATAACGTTATGAAACCAGCAGATGAAATTAATGTAATATTTGAAATGGACGAATTGATTAGAACAGATTCCATGGTTCTGAGTTGATGTGTATTTGAAAATAGTTTAGATAAAAGTTGTTGCTGTTCAGTCGGCATTCACTTTTATAATATTCAGCAGTTGTTGGTAATCATAGTTTTGGAAATAATCAATGTATAGTAATCCGTGTTGGGATGAGTGAAACTGAACGTGACAAACAGACTTAGTTGATGACGTAAGCAATCTAGTTTCTCACACTAGGCTAGAGCAGCACCACCTGGTAATGATATCATCCAGCACATGTGCCTTACACCCTAGCATTTCCGAGGCTTATCCATCAATAGGCAATGGACATGACATGGACATTGTAGCGTCCTTTAGGAATTAATAACATAATCGAAATTTGTATATCAACTATATGTCACTCATTCGATGGCATGCAACAACAACACATTCCGTAATGTTGTTAGTTAGCTGACAGATCGCATCAAACCAGAACCGGTCTCCACCGCTTTGTCTATGTGAGGCACAATCTCCATGGAAGAATTAGGCAGGGTATGATTGGTTAGAATGACGTCATAACCAATCGGGATCGATCAGACTCTGCAGTAAAGAATAATGAAGAATAGATTTATGCACCAGGCAAAGGATGGAGGAATCACTGATTGGTTGAGAAGACTGATCAGTTATCAGGTCAGAACTTCTAGGAAGAAATAAGCAGAGGTTGATTGGTGGACTGATTGTTCAGCCAGTCAAAGTGTGCTTATAGAATATCTAGAAGAGTTGTAGGAATAGTTAGGAATAGATTCAGGAGAAATATAGTTATTATAATTATTATAGAACTTGGCAAGAGATCTGAATCTAAGAGTATATAAGGCGAGAATTAACTTAGATAAATTAATCCATTACCATCTGTGATTCCGTAAGGTTCTCCTTACAAGCCATAGCGGTACGCTTAACTGGCTTCGTTAGGATAGAACAGTTAGAGTAGAAAATAAGATAAGTAATTGTTAGATTGTACAACGTTTTGTACTTAGTATATTATTGAGCGATTTTGCTCTTGACTACAATTTCTTATTTCTTTGTAAATAAAAGTTTAATCTTACGTTTATGTAAGACTCGCGTTTGTCAAGTTAATAGGAAAATCTGTATGAGCTGAGAGAAACACTCAGTCCTTACTTGGAACATTAGATCTAGTCAGATAGGCCCAGCAGTCATTCAAGATAAATATCGTCACCTTACCATCAGTCAGACGAGGCGAGCCGACTGCCGTCATTCCTTCTCCGTTACCGATAGCCGTTGTCACAGCAACACTATCCAGTTACCGGTAGCGAAGCGGGATCCATCATTAGAAAGTAAGAAGTTCCAGATAAGTTGAAGACGACCCTCTGAAGAGAATCTCAAATCTTCAACATGAATGTGAATTAATTTCTCAGATTTTGGAACTTGAAAATGAAAGGGATAATTAGTTATTTCTATTATGGCTCTGTACCTGCTGTTATGTAAAATTAATTTCTGTTTATTGACATGTTGATGAATGGGTAAATTTCTGTATAAATGTGAGCCGAAAGTTGTGTGCAAGGAGAACTATAGACAGAAGAGAGTGCGGGGTCCAACTGGACCACACTGGTAAGACTGGAATAAAACTGTAACTGCTGAATGTATAAGTACAACTGATGATTATTGAATCCTCGTTGCGATAATATCAATAAAGATACTGAATTTTTTTTTTTTTAGGAAATCAGTATGTACCTTATGAATCTGGTGCAAAAGCACAAAAAACAAAACCGAAGCCATATAGGTGGTGCCTGGAAAAGCCCCAGACTAGCGACCAAAAAGGGTGTTCAAAAAGTTACACACCTAATGGCTGACAACATTACCTGATCCCCTATTGCATTATACACCTTTAAAACCATTATCCTAAAAGCCAGGTCTAACGACCATCCGCATATGCAATAAGAGAAATTATTTTTTTTTAATTATTAATTGATTTCCTAATACACCAGTCTCCCTAAACACTTTAACACAAGTTATCAAGAAAAACCTAATTAAAACCTCTCACCATTATCCCCATGCTACCCATGCAACCATACAACATAAGCTACCCAGTCACTCAGCCCACCTACACTACTGTATACATACACACCCTCATAGACACACAAGCGCGCGCGCACGCACGCGCATGCACCCACGCACGCACACACACACATACACATGAAACACACTACCGCAAGAATCACAACCTGACCCCTATAAGTTCATGTCACAATGACCTATAATATACCATAAATTCCAAGAAACCCACTTGCTGTTAATTTAGACTAAGTCTGATTAGCAATCCAAAACATCACCATCCCACTGAAACCGTGGTGGCAGTCCTACACAGGCCAGGGGTCCATATTGGCATCCCCTGGATCAGACATTACACCGGCTGCATATGGGCGTACAGTATCATCATATTCCCTTTATTATTTTTTAATTTATTTAATTATTTATTTTTCTTTCTTTTTCTTTCAAAATCCTGTTACACAAACCAAATTAAAAAAAAAAACCTCAATAATTAAATAACAAATAATTAAAAGACAAAACTGTACATTTCCCCATACCCCATTTGAAACCCACAAATCCCCAATTTTCACAATCTATACAATCCCCATATACACAAAAATACAACTATGTATAATTCCCCAACCCGTTTCTTGGCCAAAACCCATCCCAAAAGAGACCCGTTTTAGTGTTAATTACAATTTCAACTTCGATCAATACTCACAATTCTATTACTTCTGATACAAGCTATCCTGGATAGCTGGCCCTAGGACTATAGACTTAGTAAGCTTTACCGACTCCTGGAACCGGATACTCGGCTCCCAACTGCCGAGTACCCGTTTGCCATGAAGCTAATTCTTGTTTGCATAGCAACAAGAGCTACATGCTTTTTGTGCAGTTGGAGTCTTAAGTTTTCTAAGTCTTTTTCTGTGAATTGTGATAGCTTTGTGCGCTCTCTAAGGATTATATTGGATTACCATGGAAGGAGCCGATGATAACCAGGTCGTATATTTCCATGTTGTTCTATAGTTAAAAGACTTAGGTCTTCAAAATTTTGTCTGTGTCGCATGTTCCAATTTCTGACCCCGAATCTGGGACGTGTGTTAACGAAATATGCCAGACTGATCGCCTTCCTTTAACCCCAACAGGCGATCGGCCGATATGAAATAAGGTGTTGGCTTTACGGTGTTTTAACATCGGCTGACGTCGTTCTCCGCAAGATCCAAATGGGTGACGTCACACCCGTGTTGTCGGATTTTTATGTGAAAAAAATGTTTCATTAATTCGCGCATCTGATTCTGGGTGCTGCGTACTTTATTGGTACCAGAAAAACTTTGGAATTTTCAAATTTTGCGTGTTATCACGATCTGTTTGCAATGATCGCTGGTTTCAAAATTCTTGAGTTAGATGTGTGGTCTGCGGTTTTAGCGTGTGCTACAGCAGTTTGTTTACATTTTGTTGTTTCTTCACATATCGTTTTGGCCTTCGTTAGGAGTATAATTTATATTGATTAGTAAATATACCCCGAATGCTATGCGATATGATTCCTGGTTCCATGATACATCCTTGAGGATGAGTTTATGGGTGTATTTGCCTGCTTCGTTCTTGTCATCATAATCAATGCGATCTTTGCTGTAACATTGCGGGGTAGGGTGCGGCAGGGTTAACATTTAATTTATGATCAAATTATTTGAAAATTAATTGTCTGCCTTCCATTCCTGTTTCGTTCCGCTTGCTTATTGTAGGTTTGTGCTTATTTATAGGCCAAGCCAGCCCCGTCATCATGTGACGAGTGCCATAAATTCGTGAGGGTTGTGTTCAAGGACCATGTCTGTTTTCGTTGTACAAAATATAATCTTAGACAGTAGGTGTAACATTTGTGCAGTGTGGTCGTCCGACATGATGGTCAAGTTCCTTGCCCAGAAGGACTTGGCATGGTCTGACGCTGGGTCAGGCGGTCCGAAAGCAAATCGTGGAGTGTCCGTTTCGGCCCTTGGGGGCATTCCATGTCTGCAACCGGAGGGTGTGGAGATGGCACCGCGGGCGTGGTTTGGTCCTGCTATGCAAGGCTTTTTGCATAGCGTTCTGCCTACGCTGGTGTTGTCCCTGCTTCCAAAAGTTGTAGGGCAGTCTCTTCCCGTGCTTGGTTCGGACCCTGTCCTTGGACAGGGTTCTGGACTGGCCACCGAGGGAGCCATCTCATTTGCCTCCCTGGCAGTCCCGTCGGGCTCCGGCCTGATGGGTTCTGGCTCTTGGCTGACACCTCCGGGTGGTCCAGTAGCGGTGGCCAGTCCATCAGGCACGGTTTCCTCGTCTAGTGACGACTCTTCGGGGTCTGAAGACGAGGAGGCCGAGGAGGAGAGATTGCTGCGGCCTGAGATGCAGTGGGTGGAGAGCATGGAGTTCGATTCCATCCTGGATGGAACCGTACTCCATCTGTCTGGCTTGGCGCAAGCCAGGGCAGCGGCTCCGCCCGTGGTTGAGGCTACTCCAGTACTGGGCACCGGTCCCGTGATGGTTGGTTTGCCGCCAACCGACATGGTGACGGGTGTGGCTGTCCAGGCGTGGTACTCACCTATCTCGCCTGGTCCGGCAGTCAGGCATGGGGTGCCGTTGGCGCCCGTGTTTGGCCATGGTTCCTCAACCGTTACGGGTCCGCACGTTTTTCCGTGCGGGCCTACTCCATGGACTGGTGTTTTTCATGGGGTGGTGGCGGAACCGTACGGTACCGGAGTTCCTGGCATATCAGCAATGGCTCCTAGCCAGGAGGCCGTTGCTGGTAGGGCCGTGATCACGTCAACGGGTGATGTGTTCACGGGAGTGTCCTCCTCGGAGACAGACTGGTCAGAGGCTCTGGCTTGGCTAGCCAAGGTAGACCCGTCTGTGGTTTCGATCACGGCCGAGGAGGATGCACCCCGTACGTCGGTGGCATCGATTAGGACGGGGATCTTGCCCGCAGCCCGGATCCAGTCTATTGGACTGGATCCAAGGTTTATGGAGTTATTGGATGCTATTTATAGCAAACAACTCCTGACCAAGGACCAGCTTCCTATGGCCTCCAGGGAGGTGCGGGTGAGGTGTCGTATCCCACGGGGGAAATATTACAGATATGGTGGTGTCCCAATGGTCACTGAGGATGACTGCTGGGTGCTGGGTGGCCCCGCTGCGGTGCTGGTGGACAAGTCTCAGCTACACCATGACGAAGTCCTGTCCCTATGCGATGAGAGGGGTGAGGGCAGCAATAAGTGCTGTCAATCATTCTTATCGCCTTCTTCAGTCGGTGTGGGTTGAAGCGGGGCATGCCACCCTGTGCCACCTGTGACACTTTCATGTGTCAATGACGGCTTGGTGCTGTCTATGGATGCATTGGCAAGGGTGCAAGCGAGAGTGACAGTCTAGGAGACAGATGGCCACATTAGGTGTCGATGCGTCTATAGTGGGTGGAAGGCTCATGCGTTTCGTCAAGGCTTGGCGAGGTGTGACATCAGACAGTCTGGTCCTGGGATGGTTATCCCAGGGGTACATGCCGGAGTGGTGGGATTTTCCACCACAAAATCTGTCTTTGGCACCTGTCTGGACACCCGTTCCAAGGGAACCAGACAAGTTAGAAGCCATTCAAAACGAAGCGTCAGGTTTGTTTCTGAAGGGAGCAATAAAACCAGCAAACCGGAAGACTCCAGGCTTCTATTCAAACATGTTCCTTGTCCCCAAGAGCACAGGGGGATGGAGACCCATACTCAATCTCAGGCCATTAAATTGGTTTATCCATACGCCTCGGTTTCAGATGGAAACTCTGAGGTCGGTAATGGCAGGATTGAGGAAGGGAATATGGTGTGTATCGATCGATCTGAAAGATGCATATTTCCACATTCCAATGAACGTCAGCCAAGTTAGAGGTGGATACTGCTCTGACTCTGAAGTTACCTTCAGATCTAGGCTGGATAGTCAACAAGGAGAAATCCGAGTTGACACCCACTCAACAGTTCGTTTATTTGGGGATGCGATTCGATCTCGAGGAGGGCAGGGTTTACCCGTCAGAGCCCAGAGTGGTGTCTCTGTCAGCCATCCTCAAGAGTTTTCGATTGGGAAACCACATTCAGGCGAGGCGGTTTCTTCAGATGCTGGGCAGGATGGTCTCCATGGAGCAGGTAATCCCGTACGCTGTTCTGATGCGAAGACCTATCCAGTTGTATCTGATGTCTCACAGAACCCCTGTCAAAGCTGATGCACGTTTTGGAGCCAATAATGTTGCATCTTGTATGGTGGAAAAAGCGTCAGAATCTCCTAGATGGGGTTTCGCTGCACCTACCCCACCCCCAGCTGTCCGTGTACACGGATACATTGCTTGAGGGATGGGGGGCCTGCCTGGGAGAACACCAGGTCTCGGGCACATGGACTCTCCAAGAGTGCCAGCTGCATATCAATCTGTTAGAAATGAAGGCAGTGGAACTGGCATTGGAAAAGTTTCTTCCAAAAGTCAGGGGCAAGGCGATATTGATACGGTCGGACAACTCGACAGTAGTATCATACATAAATCACCAAAGCGGGACCTAGTTATATATGAAAGTGTGGCACTTGATTCAATGGTGCAGGAATTACTCGGTTGTTTTGAAAGCAGCTCATATTCCTGGGCGATTGAACATTCTGCTGGATGCTTTGTCTCGGAGACAGAGAATTCTACCAACAGAATCTCAACCCTCCAATCCTTCACAGGATCTTCGAGCATTGGGGCAAACCCAACGTGGACTTGTTCGCCACAAAGGAAAATGCTCAAATCATGACTTATGTCTCGCCGATTTCAGATCCAAATGCCGTCGATACAGACACTGTGGCGATAAGCTGGAGAGCGATGCACGCTTACGCGTACCCACCCACCATTCTTCTGCCGAAGATATTGGTGAAGATCAGGGAGGAACCGTGCCTGGTCCTGCTAATAGTGTCATTTTGCAGGGCGTGGTTCACGGATCTTCTAGATCTGCTGGTGGACAATCCAGTGCAGTTATCCGAGATTCCGTCCATAATCTCCCAGGCCAAGGGACGCTTCCTACACAAGCGTTCCGAAATGTTCAAATTGACTGCGTGGATGTTATCAAACGACGTTCCACGTCGGAAGATTTTCCTCGACAAGCTGCGAATTTCATCGCAGCTGCGAGGAGGTCAACCTTCAAGTCATATAACAACAAGGTTAACAGATTTGCAGACTGATGTGAAGGAAAGGGTATTGATACCTTTCAATCCACTATTCAGCAAATAGCAGACTCTGTGAGCTGTTCTTTTCAGGACTAGCTCCTGTCACAATTGCTGGATACAAGTCAGCTTTGGCATCAGTTATCCCTTGTATTGCCAACAGGGATAGTCCAGAGGTGGCCCAGTTGAATGTGATGGTGAAGGGAATGAGCAATCTCTGACCGAGACAACCGGTAGTCATTCCAGCCTGGAGTCTATTTTAGTGTTTAATGTATTGGCCAAGCACCCTTTCGAACCATTGCGTTCAGCTAGTCTAAAGGTCTAAAGGACTCTAAAGGCGCTTTTTCTATTGGTAGCTTCCTCAGCTAGAAGGCGCAGTGAGATCCATGCACTTTCAGCAGAGAGGGACCGAGTTATTGTCTCCGGAGAGGGTCTGCGTCTACTGCCAAGAGCAGAGTTCATGTCAAAGAATCAATCTTTGAGATATCCCGGCAAACCGATCATTATACCGAAACTAACTAGGTTTGATCGTGATGCCAGTGTCTGGTGCCCAGTCCGTGCTTTGACTAAGTACAAAAGACGGACAGACTCGTTACGGTCGAATGATAGACATCTGTGGATCTGCCATAAGAAGCCATATGGCGCCGTATCCATGGATTCTATCTCTTGTTGGGTAGTCGAATGCATTCAGACTACCCATGAGATTGCGACTGGGCACCAGGTGCAATGCGCAAGGGAACACGATGTTAGAGGAATAGCTGCCTCGACCACCCTTTACAATGGTGTTCCATTAGAGGACATCATGACTGTTGCACAATGGCACTGTGAGTCCTCTTTCACGGATTACTATATGAGGGATGTGTCAGACTCCGCCAATCCACTCACTTTAGCTGTTTTGAAACGATAGTTATACGACCACACTGCTCTTCTCCATTTTTTGGCATTTGTAAGAAAGAATTAAGAAGCAGACATGGTCGAGTGAGAGGATGTCAACCAGATTGTGTCACTGATGGCCGGACAAGTGAATGGTTGGAGGCTCCACGTCTGAAATCCAAATATCATGAGGTAATTCAAGATTGAGAGTTTTTCGTATTATGTCTATATATCATGTTCATTCATCTTATATATGCATGCTCATACCCAGGCTAATATATGCAAAGAGCAGTTAACCCTCTTGGCATATTTGTGTTTCAGGCGAGATGCATGTTCGTGAGTTCTCTCCCTTTTCTTAGGAGAAAAAGTGGGGTGGGGTGGGGGGGGGGGTGTGCCAGTGATGCGAATGTGATTTGGTTACGTTAACTTGCTGGTACTTTTTAGGTCTCCATTAATCAAGTTTAAGTCTAGCTCTTTCTCCAAGGGGCAAAAGCAGCAATTGATGGCTTGCCCGTTCCCACCAGGTTACTGTCTAAATCTGGTGTATATCAGGAGTAATAGAATGGTGAGTATTGATCGAAGGAGAATGAAGGAAATTTCAATTTCCCTTTCTCCGAGATCTAACAATACTCGCCATTCTATTACGGACCCAGCCTCCCAGCCCCACGGAGGCAAGCCATGGGTATCTCTTGTTTGGTGACTATGCAAACAATATGAGCTTCATGGCTAACGGGTACTCGGCAGTTGGGAGCCGAGTACCCGGTTCCAGGAGTCGGTAAGGCTTACTAAGTCTATAGTCCTAGGGCCAGCTATCCAGGATAGCTTGTATCAGAAGTAATAGAATGGTGAGTATTGTTAGATCTCAGAGAAAGGGAAATTGAAATTTCCTTCATTCCCATCCCATATTTAATCCATCTATGCACCCACACCGCTCATAAACCCCTATATAACAACGCTGGCCAAAACAGCCCTGTACACTGAGAATGTACACCTGCAGGCTCAGAGAAGGCTATCTCCGGAATTCCACAACCGAAATGGCCAGCTCAATAAGTGGGTCAGTCATTCCAGTGGTAATACACCCGATGACAGACCTCTCCCCGCTCACAAGTAGACAACCAGCAAGAAAAAAAACCTTACCATCTCAAACCAAATTAATCAGAAAAGGCCAATGTCCTTTTGAAAATAATAAATAATTAAAACACTGTATTAAAAAAATAATCAATCACATATAAAAAAAAAACAACCGAAAGATGATATATTTAGGGGAGACCACTTAAGCAAACACAAAACTTATATTAAGCATAATAGTCTCCCCTACAATTCATATTTAAAAACCCTAAATATATACACAAAAATATCAATAAACACGCACCCACACACAAGCGTATGCACGCGCGCGCACGCATATAATTACTAATAAAACCTAAAACAGGGGCTGACGTCACAATTATGAAACCAGGGATAACTCCGTCATTCATTTAAAAGGATTATTCAAGTGTATGAATTGTATATCTTTTGATTCTTTAACTATTTTAAAATAACAATCCGTTGTCCATTCTGGAACTATTCTAAACGGGCACTGCCACTATCATAGGCAGCAACTGCACCAAGTCAAACCAGCACCAAAATGGCCAACGCATCGTCAGCATAGTCACCTCTATATGGAAATATATGTGAATCAAGCTTCATTCGATCCCAACTGGAAAAAGATACAGACGGAGCATAGAAATAATAGAGATAAAACAAGAAATGGACGGGACATAACTAGCACACATATACACGTACCTGACAACGCAAAGTCCGTATCAGACACATATCCATACATAACTAACTTTAAATATCATGAAATAAAAACAATTAACCACTCGAGTTTATGACGTCATAATGATAATCCACCCGTCAATGACGAGATCACTAACAATATAATTTTAAATCCATCATCAAACAGAAATAATCTGTCAAGTGTACGAATTGCATGTCTTTGATGAATTTATCATTCAATCATCAACTTGTTGAATATTTTGAAACTAATTTGACTGCTGCCATAGGTAACAACAGAACCCAGTCACACCAATCTCAAAATCATACCTGTATAGTTACCCTGGCAATAAGGAACAAAGAAATCAAAGGTTTAATCGACCCCAGCACGTGCAAAGAGTGGGCGGAGCTTATCCAGAAGAGGGCAGGAGATAGATGTAAAACCGGCCCCTCCCTTCCAACTATATACGACCAAACAAAAGCAGCCAAGTGATTCATAGATAATAGCTAAATGTTTCGCACATACTGAGTTAATGCGTGCTCTTCGTTGAGATTGGTGCCATCAAGAAATCTCGCCGATTTCAAGGGTCGGCCCAACCAATCCGAATGATGTAGGTATAATTTATAAAGGTTGCCAGGATGTCCGGAGTTAAGCGCAATGGAGGCCAGCGGTCGCGCTGGCTGTATCTTTTCGGCGTTGGTCATTTGGTGTAATGTTAATACACAATAGTGGTCTATATAAACTTAGTTCCGCTTTGATATTTCGGCAGCGGTGTCTATTTGCTACTCTCCTAACTGAATTATCTGAGCTTATAACTAGATCCTGTGTCTATTTTGGCACCGGAACGAACACCAGTGAAAGATGTCATTAAGAAGAGTTCAGGTTTATGCGCTATTGTAATGTAAGTTTCAGTGAGTGTATAAAAAGATAATTAATGTCATGATTTAAAAAGACTAGATAATTAAACCGGCACTAGCCAAGGTATCACAGGTTAATAGCTTTGGTTTGGACGGACCTACGAGCACTTAATAGTCATTGGCATATACAAAAATATACCCCCAACCCACCCGTCCCCACCCAACCCCTTCAATTATACCTGGTGCCCATGTAGAATTAGAGGTCATTTGTGTTAGTACCGTGTAGATATATTTTCATTAATCTCAGCTTAATTAATGCTCCTTTCTTTGATTCTATTAAGATCTATTTGTCATTTGAAATTGTTCTATTTCTCCCCAGAAGTTAAGTTGTTCTTCGTCAATGATGTTTTCATGGAAGTATGTGATTGATTCATACATCTTCGGAGGTCTCCCCCCCCCCCCCCCTTCTTCAGGCAGTGTGCGTGCGTGCATGCGCGCTTCTTATGTGGTGCAAGGCTCGTATCTTCACTTTGTGAGCGACACGTGTCCAACATAGCAAAGTGAGAGAGAGAGAGAGAGAGAGAGAGGGGGAGGGGGAGGGAGGGGGGGGGGGAGAAGCGAGAGAGAGAGAGAGAGAGAGAGAGAGAGGTTTTCTGGTGTATTATGGTACATGGACATAGCCACATGGACGCACCAACACAAATGGGCGGGCATAGACACACACACACACACACGCGCACGCGCACGCGCACGCACACGCACACGCACACGCACACACACACGGACGCATCTGCATCAAGAACGCATACATGAACGCACGCATACAATAGCCGCTGCCAGACACGCACACACGACTACATGACTATAGGATACGGTTGGATGATCGACACGGCCCGTGACACATGACAGACTCGATGGGACAGGTCGTGAACCTTACAGCAATAGATGGAAAAATATATGCATAGACTATTAATCGACACACCCACAATGGAACAATCAGTTATTAGTCGGAATGGACACGTGCAGAGTATAACTCCTGTAATTCAACGTACCCGTGTTATAATATGCTGTTATACAAGTGTACTATATACGTTAATTATTATTAGTTAAGTATACCCGTAGGTCACATACACGCCATCACTTAATACACACAAATTTGCTGACATAACGACAGTATCATGTTTAAGAGTGGACAAATGTTGACGACGGACAGTTAGTTAGAAGTGAGAGTTACGGTTACGGACTCGGACGGACTTCGACAGCGGTGCCCCCAAGTGACAGCTAGTGAGTATAGTCAGGGGCGCCGGAAGCCAGGGGGCAGTGGTGGCAGCTGCCCCAGTTACTCTTTGGCCAGCGGAGGCAGACCATTACCCATTCCTATGCGAAAAATTAGTAAACTTTACCTTAGGACTTTGAAAAAAAGATATTTAGAATATTCAGAACAGATGGAGCAGTTGTATTAAAGTTCGGTTGTTTTAGCATTAACACAAATCCAAGCATCCTTAGCGATGATTCAAATCATCAATGCAAATGCTATTTATGTAGTGGCAGTTACATATTGACTATTTTTTTAATATCTGTCAACGTTTCGATACACAGTCATAGGCTATTTGAGTTTTGAAAGGATACTGGTCCGCGCTCCGTTAATGTCTTGCTTAGTGGGTAGAATAGAATATATACGCAATGATGGGCGGCTGGGTGCGGCAATGTGGAAAAACTATAACAAGAGATACAAGTACACATATTGATGCAGGGCATCAATGGTAAATAGCGTGCCCGGAGGTTATAATTCTGAGAATAAACTCAACTGTTTCATGAAAAAATGAAGTTATATAAAGGCATACAAGCCACTCATGACAAAAAATATAGGCGGACAATACAAGGAATATTTCTTGCAAAAGGATATGGGCAGTATTAGCTATGGGCTAGGAAAGGCGGCTTATATTTTTGGTCAGTCCATCAATTTTTCCATCCATCCTTTTTCACCAGGCCAAACTCCTTAACAGAGAGAGGAACTGACAAAATTAAGAGCAACCAGTGATGAGAAAAGTGCACTACTGCATCAACAG
This sequence comes from Chaetoderma sp. LZ-2023a, assembly GCA_034401795.1. Taxonomy (NCBI): domain Eukaryota; kingdom Metazoa; phylum Mollusca; class Caudofoveata; order Chaetodermatida; family Chaetodermatidae; genus Chaetoderma; species Chaetoderma sp. LZ-2023a. Next base: position 56,639,260 of record CM067363.1, on the reverse strand, counting down.
AGAGTAACAGATCAAATTTGGATCATTAGTTATCAACAACTCGTAAAGATAAAGAAATCAACAGAACTGGCAACCCAGTCAGTAGAAAATCGGTGCAGGAAGCAGTACAGACCCTGACACCCATTCAAACATATTAAAGAAGACTGTAAAGAATATTTTAAACCTAAATCTTGATACCGTCTTAAACAGACGCTTATTACCCGGAAACAAATTGGTAAAATATACACTGCAATGCTAGTGAAATGCACAAAGCAAGTATATTTTTGATGCAATACAGGACCCCGATCTGTACCGACAGATAACCTTTTCAACAAAGTTAAGTGGCCAGGATAGAACCAATACCGTGAACCTAGTTTTCTCCAACGAAAATGATATAGTAGAAAACATGCTGACTGAAGACCCAGTGGGAAACGGCCACGACATCGTGATCTGTTTCATTTAGCTATCGTATCTATGTCACCTATTAAACGACATCTTTACTGGAAACAGTGACAAACTATTAAATCAAATATTTTTGTCTGACAAAAAGGCCAAAATCGGCCTCAACCGTTGTAATGATGACGATCTTGTTGACCATATATACAAATGTTAGGGTATTAGCTTGGTTCTACCAGTACACGCGGCTAATAATATGGGATATATAGAAATATTTTCACATTACTATAATAAATATTTGGTGGTAGAATTATTACAATATTTCGCACAGCACGAGAACATAGTGAGTTCTACACGGCTTTATGTCGAAAACTGGCTACAAGGCATGTAGAGATAGTCTGGTACCGAATATAGTACATTATTGGAATTTGACAATGGTGTGCCACGAGTAAATTGCATATGACGAAATTACTATATAGTAAACATTTTTTAAACGTTTGATACTTTATTAGCGTATTCATATACGTATCTAACCATATGGGTCAACTTCTGGGGTCGAACCTATTACAAACAGTGTGGTACAGAAAATCGTTGATCTGACAGAATTTGCGCCAATTTTCGGTATGGAATTGTGTACTATGAAATTACGTTCCGGTAGAATTTTTTTCAATTCGGAATGCAACTAACATATTTCCTATACGTATTTGTGGGTGAAATTCTGGGGGTGAACATATTGCAATGAACACCATGAATTAGCCTAAGTTTGAGCTTATTTACGTTTCACAATTTTTCAATCTCACTACGTCGTAAGCTTATGCCTGTACCTATCTAAACATATGGGTGATAATCTGGGCCGAACCCATTATGAGCGATATGTCAGGACATATCGACACCTATCTGAATGTGGTGAATGTGAACCAACCATATTACAATGGGGCCATATGGTGAATATGTAACTACATATTACCAAATTACTTGATGGTAGAATCGTGCAAAAGCAGTAGTACATATTCAGTTATATACAGCTTTATGGGGTAAAAATGATTACAAACCGAAAACTGAGATTTTAATACTGAATATAGTAAATTGTTGGCATTTGACAACTGTCCGTGGCTACTAAATTGAATATTACGAAGTTACTACGTGGTAGAAATCTCAAGATTCATTAGCGTATTCATATCCTTAACTAACCATATGGGTGAAATTATGTAGCCACACATATTGCAGATGGTAGGGTATTGAAAACCGCAGATCTGCCAACATTGGAACAAATTTATGCGATGAAATCGCATACTACGAAAATACTTCACGTTCGAATTCTTTTAAATTCCCAATGTAACTAGCATATTCAAACTCTTATACGTCTATGTGAGCGAAGTTCTGGAACCAACCATATTATGGAAAGTAGGACACCGAAAACCACGAATACACAATCATTTAAGCTAAATTTTGCTTATTAAAATTACTTCATCTAAAATTTGCTAGATTCGGAGTATAACTAGCATATTAAAGCTCAAGTCTATGTAGGGTAAATTATGGGGCTGAACATACTACAGACAATAGGGCACCGAAAACTGTGAATCACCCGTGATTTAAGTAAATTTTCAGTATAAAATTATGCACTACGAAATTACTTCATGGTAAAAGGTTTTTGCCTCAATCCATTACTTCACTAGCATATTCATATACCTATCTAACTATTTGGTTGAGATTCTGTGGCCGAATTTACTGAATACCTTCTTGACTTAGCACAAGCATAGACATACTATCAGTAGATTCAACAATCTGCTACAATATTATTGACAGCCGTTTTGACTGGAAATTTGGAACATTCGTAGCCTATCAATGCTGCTGCATAATTGCATTGGCCCAACATGGAAGTGTTCCCACTAATGGACCAAAAAAGGCAAGAGGATGCTCCTGATAATCACACATCCATTATTTTTAGTGAATTTTATCTACTTTTTCGCACTCTACAATAATATTATACGTTTTTATTTTGAAATTTACCACACACATGGTACGCCGCTCGTAGAAGACGTCCACCATGTTAACAAATTTGCGTCAACGCCCCATAAGATGCTACGTCTGTAATTTTTTCCCTATCGCGAATGTAACAAATGTGAATCTGCCTGTTCAGCCTAGTGTCTGATACTCTAATCCAATACGGGAACGGTTAAATAGATATGGTACATGGTATACTCGTCATCGTCGTCCTTATAATTTATTAACCCTGCAATACCTAAATTGGGTCAAGAATAAGAAAATATTTGCTTCTTGAATGCCTATTTGCAGGCCAAGAGACGACCATTTCTGAAGATTTACCATTGGAATGACTGGCTCAGTTATCGAGCCATTCATTCCAGTGGTGAATTTTCAAAAATTATCTTCTCTTGACCTGAAAATTGACATTCCTCAAGATCACTGGAGAGGCCGGTTTTGGCGCCCTCCTCATGAAAGGATTAAAATACAATAAGAGAAGATGATAGGCCTACATGCGCAGTCGTTATCGTTGCAATACTTAATACATGGCTATGATAGCAACAAGTAGGTGGGTGGGGTGGGGTGGGCTACCAGTCAAAGTATTAAAAAAATATTCGCATAGTTGTCTTTATCTGAGATATTGAAATTTCGATGTTAAACGTTCTAAAGGATTTTGCTAGAAAAACACACAATTGTGCCCAAGTATGTCACATCTTGGTTGGGGTTGCGTGAAACGACTGGTATAGGCCTAACGTTATTCAATCTGTCACTGAATATGGGTGGTTTATTAATACAATGAACGTTTCCAGTTTAGCTATGGCCCGCCCATCTCTAGCTAAACTCCACCCATACCACTCTCGAGTTGGGATCGATGGATTTCTGAACTTCTAGACGATAAATTTCAAGAAAACTATACAGGTAAGCCGTGGAATATTTTGACACTAAATTACTGGGTCCTGTTGCTGAGCGCCTAGTCAAATTACTTTCAAAATATTCAACAGCATTTGTATTAAATAACCAAAAGATACAATTCGTACAACGTGTCAGATTATTAAGCATTTAAGATGGACTAAATCGAGTCAGTTATGACGTCATTATTATGACGTTATCCTACGCGTCACTTAATTAATTACGACGTAATATGATGGATAGACAACCTAAAAAGGCCCATTAGCAAGTGGTATTAATTACCCTCGCTCCGTCAGAGGATGAGTGTATTATATTTGGGTCTACGTGCGTTCGGGATGGGTCTTCAATCTATGATTGGCCTTGTTAAAATATGTGACCTATAAATACGGGTGCTCTCTTAATACAAGTGATCCATATTGTATGGACCACGCATTAACAAGTGGTATTAGCCCTGTAATGCTCAATTTGCTCATGCCAATTTAAATAGAGGGATCCATTTCTAGGTATGCCACGCCTACTTCTAGCTAAGCTCCACCCCTTTTTGCGTGTTGATATCGTTCTATATAGGCTGAATAATGCATTCCAAGAATCCCAATTTCAATATAACTATACACGTAAGCTGTTGAATCTTTTAAAACCAATTTGACCGGGTGCTTTAAAACGTTTGCTGCCTGTGGCCACAACATGCCAAGCCAAATTACTTTCAAAATATTCAACACAATGTTGATTAAATAGTAAAGGCATGGAATTCGTACACTTGGCGGACTATTCAATGGTCATGATGGAGCTTGATACATCTTTCAGTACACATTTTGATTGTGGCGTCAGCCTGCATATGACGTAATTGATTATGACGTCATATATTTGAGTGACAGAGCGAATCCAGCCATTATCATAGAAAATACTGGTGACGATCTTGTTGACCATATGTGCAAATATTAGGGTATTCGCCTGATATGTCATGTTCTACCAGCTAATAATATGGGATATATAGAGAGATTTGCACATTATTATAATAAATATTTTGTAGTAGAATTGTGCAATATTTCGCACAAAGCGCGAGAACGTGAGTTCTACATGGCCTTACAATGACTACAAAGCAAGTACAGAGATTGTGGTACCAAATATAGTAAATTATTGGAATTTGACAACTGTCGGTCGGTCGCTACTAAATTTCATATAACGAAATTACTGTACAGTACAATTTTTAAAACCGTTGATAGTTTATTAGCGTATTCATATACGTATCTAACCTTATGGGCCAAATTCTTAGGGCGAACCTATTGCAGACAGTATGGTACAGATCTGCCAAAATTTGAGCCAATTTTCGGTATGGAATTGTGTACTATTACTTCACGGTAGAATTTGTTTAAATTCTTAATATCACTAGCATATTCAAACTCCTATTAGTTTTTGCGGTAAAATTCTCGGGGTGACCATATTGCAACGAAAACCGTGAATCGGCCTAAATTTGAGCCGAAATTATTTCATGGTAGATAGTTTTAAATCTCACTATTCCGTAAACGTATGCCTATACCTATCTAAACATGTGGGGGACATTCTGGGGCCGAACCCATTATGAGCGATATGCCAGGACATACCGACACCTATCTGAGTGTGGTGAATGTGAACCAACCATATTACAATGGGGCCATACGGCGAATATGTAACTACTTACGATGAGATTACTTGATGGTAGAATTGTGCACAAGCACTAGCTCATATTGAGTTATATACATCCATATATTAAAAAAATTATTACAAATCGAGAACAGACATTCTGATACCGAATATAGTAAATTGTTGGCATTTGACAACTGTCCGTGGCTACTAAATTGAATATACGAAATTACTACGTGGTAGAAAACTCAAGATTCATTAGCGTGTTCATATTGCTATCTAACCATATCGGTGAAATTATGTGGCCAAACCTATTGCAGACGGGTAATAGTAGGGCATCGAAAACCTGCAGATCCACCAAAATTGGAACGAATTTACGCGATGAAATCGCATACTACGAAATTACTTCACGGTCAAATTTTTTAAAATTCCCAATATAACTATCGTATTCAAATCCCTCTACGTCTATGTGAGCGAAGTTCTGGAGCCGACCATATTACATACAGACAGTAGGGCACCGAAAAGCACGAAAACCCTAACATTTAAGCCAAAACCCAACATTTAAGCCAATTTTTGCCTAATAAAATTATTTCATCTAGAATTTGTTAGATTCGGAATATACCTAGTATATTAAGGCTCAAGTCTATGTAGGTGAAATTATGGGGCTAAACATACTACAGACAATAGGGCACTGAAAACTGTGAATCACCGGAGATTTAGCAAATTTTCGGTATGAAATTGTGCACTATGAAATTACTTAATGGTAAAAATCTTTTTAACCTCAATCCATTACTTCACTAGCGTATTGATATACCTATCTAACTATATGGTTGAAATTCTGTGGCCGAATTTCCTGTAGACGTTCTTAACTTAGCACATGCATAGGCCTACACTTTCGGTTGATTTCTGTATTCAACAATCTGTTACAATATTATTGACAGCAGGTTTGACTGGAAATTTTGGAACATTGGTGGTCAATCAATACTGCTACATAATTGCATGGACCCTACATGGATTTATTCCCATGGATGGATTAAGGACAAAAGGATACTACTGATAATCACACATCCATTATTCATTCGTATCCCGCGAGTTCTCTTTCGATACGAGATCGAGAAATCTATCTCGTATGTAGGGGCCTATTGAGTAGCCACTGACGTAGTGATTTCCACCAGAATATGGTGGTAGAGAGAATTGAAACTTAAAAGGGCAAGAGTGCTATTCTCTTTGTAGCAGATAATATTAATTCACGTAAAACGAGATGATATAAAGCTTATAGTAGTCTATATCTTCTTTTCTTCTTTTCGATCGCTGGTATCACACTTGGAGAGCCGTTCTCAAGATGAAATCTGTGGTTTTCTGCAGTTCTTCCACAGGTCTCTTCTCTCAGCAGCTGATACGTACTGCAACATTGAAGTATGTGCTCTGTGGTCTGTTCTGCTTCTCCACAAGGACAAGCGGGCGATGTCGTAAGGTGGAACCGCCTGTACATGTGTTGGTTTAGTCTATTATGTCCAGTTCTGAGACGAAAAATGGTCACTTGCTCTGGCCTCGAGAGATGATGGTAGGCATCTTCTGATTGAGGTGTTCTATAGAGTGACTTGATGATAGTCTTCATCTCTGTATGGGTAACCATGTTTTTTGTCTGATTCTCTTCTGCACCCACCTTTGCCATCTTGTCTGCTTCCTCATTTCCTTGGACTCCACAGTGTGTGGAGATCCACTGCAATGCTATCCGAAATCATTTGATGGTTTGTAGTGCTTCTTCAAGTTGTGGCAGCTTACCTTTGGTGATAGCCTCAAGGACTGAGCGGGCATCAGATAAAAAGACAATCTGTGCAATAGGGTCTGCTGTTCTGCTAATGGTATTAGCTGCATGAACCAGTGCTTCGACTTCAGCTCTGTAGTTTGTGCAGTGTTTGCCTGTCGGTATTGCAGCTGACTCATGTTGTCCGTTTGGATACTGTATGTGCAGTCCGGCACCTCCGCTCCTAATTGCATCTTTGGCTGATCCATCTGTGTAGATCCTTATCCATGTCTCCTGAGGGTACATTTCTTCCAGCATTGCTAGGGTCAGGGGTTACATCACTGTGTTCATCTTTGGTTGTGAGATGAGGTACTGTGGTGCGAATAGCTCTGCTCTCTAGTTTGTTTTCCCAGGGTGGAGGATCAAGGGTGTGGTTTGGGTCTTCTATTTGTGCTGGAAACATTTCTTGGTGTTTCCTTTGAAGTGCTTTTGTCTCTTTCACAAAACCTGATCTTTTAAGTCTTCCTGATGACAGCTGTGCTTGCCTGATCTTCATCGGGTGGTTGTTGAACGATTTGAACTTTGCAGCTTGGATCAGTGCTTTGCATTCCCTTCCTTTGCTAAGTGGGGGGATGCCTGCTGTCTGCTCCATTTTTTCTATTGGTGTTGATCTCATTCCACCAGTGATGATGCGCAGTGCCTGGTTTTGTACTCTATCGAGGTTCTGTTGATGAGATTTAGCTGCTGTCATCCATGAGCTGGATCCATACTCAAGGTGTGGTCGTACGGCACCTAGGTAGATGGTCTTGAGGATCCTTTCATTGGCACCCCACTTTGTTCCTGCCAGCTTCCTCATGATGTTTAGCTTTCTTCTGGCCTTTGCCTCTGCGTTCTGGATGTGCTCCTTCCAAGTTAATCTTCTGTCATAGGTGACTCCCAGGTATGTCTGCTGGTCCTCGTACTCGAGTGGAGTACCGCCCAGTGTTAGATTGCCAACCTTGGTTTTGGTGGACAGTGAGAATAGCATGGCTGATGATTTTTCTTTGTTGATGGTAATACACCAGCGATTGGCCCAAGCTGTAATTCTGTCCAAGGCGAGCTGCATTCTGTACGTGGCAGTCGGTGTGTACTCCTCGGTGCACCAGAGTACGAGGTCATCTGCATAGAGGGCTGCTTGGATCGCATTGGGCAGCTCTGCTACAATGTCATTAATGAAGAGTATGAACAGAGTTGGTGATAATACTCCGCCTTGTGGCACCCCTTGTCTCAGCAATACATTCTGTCCAGATTGTCCATCCACCAGCCCCCTAGCTCTGCGATTGTGTAGGTATGACTTGGTCCATCGGAACATGTTGCCACCGATGCCTGTGCGCCGGAGCTTCACGAGGAGGCCATCCTTCCACACCTTGTCAAATGCCTTCTGCAGATCGATAAAGGCAGCTAGCATCACCTTCTTGGCTTGAAAAGTGTGCTCTATGACCTGTGCCAGATGTGTTGTTTGATCTTCTGTGCTCCTGTATCTTCTGAAGCCGGCCTGCTCTGAAACTATAATGTTCTCCGACTCCAGGTACCACTGCAACCGCTGGTTGATGATGCGGTCCATGGTCTTGCATATGCAGCTTGTAAGACTGATAGGACGGTAGCTCAGCACTTTCGTCTTTTTCTTCCCTTTTTTCAGAATAGGAGTCATTCTGGCTTCCTTCCAACACTGAGGAACCTCTCCATTGGTCCAACTGAGATTAAAGATGTCTAGCAACTTGCGGAGAGATGCATTACCAAGGTGTTGGATCATTTCATTCGTAATGCCATCTCGCCAGGGAGATTTCTTCTTCTTCAATTGGCGGATAGCCTTCTTCAGTTCTGCTAAACTAATGTCAACTTTCATTGCATCGTGAGTGTTGGTGTCTGTTCTTTCCTTTTGCTCTTTTCTAACCTCTTTTTTACGCATTCGTGGTATAGAAATGTTGCTTTCTTTTGCATATGCCTTCGCAAAGGCATCTGCAGCCATCATTCCTGACAGTGTTTGTCCATCTTCTTCAAGAGTAATCTTCTCCCCCCCCCCGAAACCCTCATCATTCAGTGCTTTAGTCAGTCTCAATAGCTTTGTGGTGTCTCTCTCTAAATTAAACCCTGCCGTCTTTTCCCTCCAGCTTCTTCTTTTGCCCTCCAGCTTGGTCTTTGGATACCTGGCTTTAGTTTGTTGTAGCGTGAAGTGGTTTTCATGACAGGGATTACCCTCTGCATCTTCTCTGGCCTTGTCTAGTTTATCATATGCTGCGTGCAGTTCTGTTGTCCAGAAGGGGCGGTAGTTTTTCCTGAACCCTCGAGGAATCGCTTCGTTGGCAACCTTGAGGATACTTGAATTAAATTCCTTGACCACATTGTTGATGTTTCTCCCTTCTACTGCTATATTTTGGGTAAGCTCATTGGAATGAATGCCGAACAGACTCCAATTTGCCTTTTTGTAGTTCCACCTTGGATGTTGAGGTGAACTTGTCGAAATATTTCCAGAAAGAGAGAGGAGGACTGGGTGGTGGTCGCTTCCTCCTAACTGCGATCCGACCACTCTACTGAGGTTTCTGTGAATGTCTTCTGTACAAAATGCCAAGTCCGGCGTTGTTGTCGAGTGCCACTGGCGCGAGTAGAAGGTAGGCTGATCTGTGGGATCGTTGACAAGTAAAAGGTGCTTTTCATCCTGCCATGCTTCAATGTCTTCTCCTCGTTTATCAAGTGTTCTGTATCCCCAGCTCTGGGACTGGCTATTAAAGTCTCCCGTAATGAGGAAGTGGCAGTCTGGGACCTGGATTGTGTCAAATGAGAGATTCTTGTCATTAGGGCAGTAATAATTGACAATGTCAATCACAGAGTTGGTGGTTGTTACCTTGATCTTGATATATTCTGCCTCTTCCATAAAGGTTTTGATCTGACTGGCGTTCACGCTGTTTCGGACCAAGGTGATCACCCCGCCTTTCTTTCTTCCTATTCGATCACACCGGAAAACCTGGTGACCTCTGATCTTAAATGGTTTTCCTTCTTGCAGGTGTGTCTTTTGGATGCAGCAGATATCAATGTTGTTTTCGTACAGGAACTGTTCGAGCTCTGATTTCTTGTTGGTAACCCCTTCTGCGTTCCAGTGCATGATGTTGATACTGGGGTTCTCTTTGGGTTTGGTCTTCTCTTTCGATTGGCCAGTAGCTCTCCATCCTCGTCCCCTGGCTCCACAAGACGAGTTGAAGGGACCTCCAGTAGCTGAGGGTGGGCTCCTTCGAGGCTTGGAGCCCGGCGCTGCACCAGCCTGGCGGATCCTCACAGGGCGAGCACCATTTCGGTTGATTCGATCTCCAAGTGTCATTTCATCAGCGTTGTGCATAATGCTCTATTTAGCCCCTCCAAATGTCTGGATTGACACCCAGTGGGTTACACCCCTGCGCCACGTTGAGGCCGAGCATATAGTCTTAAACAGGGGGTAGTCTATATGACAAGTAGTTATATGGAAAAATAGTCCCTGTGGATTCGTCGTCAAATTCAAATCTGTCGCGCACAAATTAAATGAGTTCAAGAATTTGGTGACGTGGCGTAGACGCTGACATCGCACGAACCACTGGATGGATCAAGTCGATTTTAATATCTGAGGTTAAGACGATCGCAAAATCAACACGATCCACAGTGTTGCTTTTACAGTCTGCTACGGAGATAGACTGGATCCCGGTCTGTCTTGTATCCGAAGTTGAGTCTGTGTAACAGTCTAATCTTTGTGATAACGTAAGATGACCGGTCATTACATTAGAGGTGTAGTTTCGAAGAAGCCAAACCTTGATTTTTAGATGGATCCATTATTGTTAGCGAACTTTGTCTACTTTTTCGCCCTCTACAATATTATTATGCATGTTTTTCTTTTGAAATTTACCACACACGTAGTACGCCTCAAGACTGTCTGTAATTTTTACCCTATTTCGAATGCAACGAATGTGAATCATACTATAATACAATACGGGAAAGGTTAAACATGGTACATCATCGTCGTCCTCATAATTATTAACCCTGTATTAACTAAATTGAGTCAAGAATATATAAAATATATATTTGCTTATTGAGTGCCTATTTGCAGGCCAATAGACGACTGTTTTGAAGAGTTATTATTGGAATGACTGGCTCAATTATCGAGCCAGTCATTTCAGTGGTGAATTTTCAAAAACTATCTTCTCTTGACCTGCAAATTAACATCCTCAAGATCACTGTAAAGGCTGGAAAGGGTTATAATACAATACGAGAAGACGATAAGCTTACATGGACAGTCGTTGTCGTTGCAATACTTAATACAGGTATATGATAGCAACAAGTAGGTGGGTAGGGTGGGGTGGGCTACCAGTCAAAGTATTAAAAAGATATTCGTATAGTTGTCTTCATCTGAGATATTGAAATTTCGGTGTTAAACATTCTAAAGGATTTTGTTAGAAAAACACACAATTATGCCCAAGTAAGTCACATCTTGGTAGCGGTTGCTTGAAATGACTTCCATAGGCCTAACGTTAGTCAATCGGTCACTGAATCTGGATGGTATATTAATACATTAATACCGCGCTCGTGTTGGTATCGATGGATCTCTGAGCTACTTGACTATCAATTTCCAGAAAACTATACAGATAATGTGTTGACTATTTTAAAACCAATTTGACTGGGTGCTGTTGCTACTTGTGGCAGTAACATCGGCCAAATTAGTTTCAAAATATTCACCAGCATGTTTTGTAAATAGCAAAGACATACAATACGTACAACGTGTCAGACTATTAAGCGTTTAAGACGGACTAAATCGAGTCAGTCATGATGTCATGATTATGACGTCATCATATACGTCACGTCATTGATTAAGACATCATATGACGTAATATGATGGATAGACAACATGAAAATGCCCATTAACAAGTGGTATTAATTATCCTCCCTCCGTCAGAGGACGAGTATATTGTATCTATGATTGGCCTTGTTAAAATGTGTGACCTATAAATATGGGTGGTCTCTTAATACAAGTGGTCCATATTGTGTGGGCCATTCATTACCAAGTGGTATTAGCCATGTAATGCTCAATTTGCTCATGACAATTTCAATGGAGAGATCCATTTTTAGGTATGCCACGCCTATTTCTAGCTAAGCTCCACCCCTTTTTTGCGTGTTGTAATCGATGTATATATATACACGCTGAATAATGAATTCCCAGACTTCCAATTTCAAGGTAACTATACAGGTAAGCTGATGACTATTTTGAAACTAACTTGACTGGGTGCTTTTAAAGGTTTGCTGCCTCTGGCCGCAACAACGCCAGGTCAAATTAATTTCAAAATATTCAACACGATGCTGATTAAACAGTAAAGACATACAATTCGTACACTTGCCGGACTATTCAATGTTCATGACTGAGCTCGATACGCCATTCATTTACACATTTTGGATTGTGACGTCAGCATGTATATGACGTAATTGATTATGACGTCATATCCTTCAGTTATAGATCGAATCCAGCCATTATCATAGAAAATGACTGTTGAATAAATAGCAAAGACATACAATTCGAACAGCGTCTAGTCAAATTAGTTTCAAAATATTCAACAGCATGTTGATTAAATAGTAAAGACGTGCAATTCGCATACTTGACTGGCTATTCAATGTTCCTGGTGGAGCTAGATACGTCATTCATTACCCATTTTGAGTGTGACGTCTGGCTACATCTGACCTAAATAATTATGACGTCATATACTGCAGAAACAGATCAGAAAAATCCATTATCATAGAAAATGTCCGATGTCTAATTGTCATCCAAGATACCATTGTGGTTTTTCTTTGGCAATTTACTACTGGAATTATAGGATCGGTTATCCAGCCAGTCATTCCAGTGGTAAACTTTCAAAACAAGTTCTCCGGTGAGTAGCTAATGCAAATGGACATTTCTCACGATCACCGCAAGAAGCCATTTATCGTCAGTTTGATAGAGTGCTAAAGTGGACATATAAGAGACGCCGCGTGGGGGCGTGTACTTGAGTACTTTCATCCGCAGAAGGAATGATAAACATGTTTTGGACGCAGTCCTCCAGCAAAAGAAGAGTACTTATTTAGAGTAGTTATTTGGAGTGTCATTGGCTGTTTATTAAAATGATTAAGCGGTCATCGTCGCGCAAACTATTACAGTCGACCAGAACAAATAAGAGAACTCGCCATGAATCGCACGCATGAAAATAATAATTATGAGATATCCAACAATCTAAAAATAGAGCCGTGTCTTTGCACCGAGAATTATTCTCTAGATCTCGTATTGATGGAGATCTCGCGAGACACAGGCCCACAATCCCCTGCGCGAAATGGCCGTGCCTATAGGCAATTCTAGACGGCAAAAAATAGAAGCGTGACGCTGGAGCGGGCACGCAATTAGAATTAACAGCAATTCTCAAAATCAAGGTTTTATTTGACGCTGAAGCATATGCAAACATAGAAATAATTTGTATATTCAGGGCTGAAGTGCGAAGTCGGTGGGGATATCTGAAGAATGGGTCTAAGATTTGTTGTCACCCCCACCCCCTTCCAAATGGGAGGGGTCTGGGGCATCCCTCTGAATAGTGTAAAAATTAGATGCGCTTAGAAGCCATCTCCTATATCTCCTACATCCTATTATCCTACATAAGAAATATATATCATCCCGAACACCTTTCGAATTTGGAATTATATGTGTAAACTATAGAATTAAGAAAGTTCAGTAAAGGAGTAATCATTAATAGAATACAGCATTGTGCCATCCATTCCATCTATCTCCGCTAGAAGGAAGGTCCCGGTAGGTACACAGATTTTGACGGTGGCGAGCTAATCCCATAAGAACCATTAACCGGGCCACCCATCTAAATGAAATCCTGCTACCATAGTATGTCATAATTTACACGTTAGGTCAGTTTTGAATTGGCTCTGTCTTGCCTGGTTTACCTGGAGCCAGTATGTCGAGACATATTTCAGGGAAGATTTTGTAGTCGGCTCTGAGGCGATATTATCCTCCCAGAGGCTGAATAGTGCCCGGTTCACTATGTATTTCCACATGACTTTCAATGGCGTGTTTTCCTGCAGATCATGGTCGGTTGTGAGCTTGTATTTGTGCAATTTACCTTGCCAGAGTATCACTCGATCATCTGAGGTCATATGACGTCATTATAAGCTAAGCTGTGTGTAAGATGACGTCATAATCATTACGTCATAAATGAATCTATTTGGCCCGTCTTTAAACTCTTAATAGTCCGCCGCGTTGTACGAATTGTATGTCTCTACTATTTAATAAACATGCTGTTGAATATTTTTGAAACTAATTTGACTGGACGCTGACACTGCTATAGGCAGCAACAGTGCCCAGTCAAATTATTTCCAAAATATTCAATAGCTTACCTGTAAAGTTTTCTGGAAATTTATAGTCAGGGAGTTCAGAGATCGATCGATCCCAAAACGAACGAGGTGTGGGTGGAGCTTAGATAGAGATGGGCTGAGCATAGCTAAAATGGAAAGATCCATTGTGTAGGATTCCCTCGATGTATGTGAACCAGCTTGATGATGTAATGTCCTTCATAGCTAGTTGGCGGACAGCTATGCCATATTGTATTATGTCGTCTAATGTGATGATGTGTCCTTCATAGCTAGTTGGCGGACAGCTATGCCATATTGTATTATGTCGTCTAATGTGATGATGTGTCCTTCATAGCTAGTTGGTGGACAGCTATGCCATATTCTATTATGTCATCTAATGCGATGAGTATGTCCTTCATAGCTAGTTGGTGAACAGCTATGCCATATTGTATTCTCCCTCTTCATAGCTAGTTGGCGGACAGCTATGCCATATGTGATTATGTCATCTAATGCGATGATGTGTCCTTCATAGGTAGTTGGCGGACAGTTATGTCATATGTGATTATGTCATCTAATGCGATGATGTGTCCTTCATAGGTAGTTGGCGGACAGTTATGCCATATGTGATTATGTCATCTAATGCGATGATGTGTCCTTCATAGGTAGTTGGCGGACAGTTATGCCATATGTGATTATGTCATCTAATGCGATGATGTGTCCTTCATAGGTAGTTGGCGGACAGTTATGCCATATGTGATTATGTCATCTAATGAGATGATGTGTCCTTCATAGCTAGTTGGCGGACAGTTATGCCATATGTGATTATGTCATCTAATGCGATGATGTGTCCTTCATAGGTAGTTGGCGGACAGTTATGCCATATGTGATTATGTCATCTAATGCGATGATGTGTCCTTCATAGGTAGTTGGCGGACAGTTATGCCATATGTGATTATGTCATCTAATGCGATGATGTGTCCTTCATAGGTAGTTGGCGGACAGTTATGCCATATGTGATTATGTCATCTAATGCGATGATGTGTCCTTCATAGGTAGTTGGCGGACAGTTATGCCATATGTGATTATGTCATCTAATGCGATGATGTTCCTGAATAGGCTTAGTGTATGCTGGTCAGTGTAGGCCTCGATTGGTAAAACTGTAAAACCGTAAACCGTAGACCGCTATCGTGGCGGTGATGTCACATACCCATATTGCCAATACAGCCAATGAAAATCAACTGTAAACTGTATTTTGTAATATTTTGAAGTGGATTGGCAGCAACCTCTTCCAGTCAAAATGATTTAACAATATTTAACACGTTGTTAAAGATTATATTCTAGATTTAGTTAGTCTTTTAATAATAATAATAATAATAATAATAATAATAATAATAATAATAATTTTTCGAAGTTAACACTTTTAATGACTAACTGTATTTATTTTGACAAACGTTCCCGCATTAATGCTGAATCATATTTATGTACGAAAGTTCATCAAGATAAATAAAGTTAGCCTCAAGGGTTCTGCCTTAGAATCATGTTTTTAATCTTAGAATCGACATTTAGTCTTGTTTCCATTTGACAGACATTACAGGTTGGGATTTGTTCAGAGGGCCAAATATCGAAAAATCATCCCATTATTTGGTAACATTTTAAGGAATTAAAAATCTTTAGAAAATTAGAATTTAGATGTTCTGAGAAGGCATTTGTCGCTTTCGGAGTAGAAAAAAATGTGAAAAATGGATGTCCTTAAAGAAGCCATTTCTTACATTCTGATATTCGAGAAATACACTTCTAGGGAAATTAGCTGGGGAATTCAAATAATTTCCCCAAAATGTATTCAGAGGGGTTAGGAACAGCCTACACCCCCCCCCCCCGACACACCCCCTGCCCTAAACCCCCAGAGATTTTGTTGAAATCTTGTCCAGTTAATACCATAAATTTCCTAAATACTTTGTGCAGTATAAAAAGCATTCCTTTATGATACCAGAACTTAAACTGTCTGGACTTGAGTGCTGCATACCACCACACAATAATTTCAATGGCCAATAACTCTGAACTTTCTTAATATTTTGAAAACAATTAGACTGCAAGTTGTCGGTGGCTCAGCCACCGACAACTTTCAGTCAAATTGTTTTCACAATACTCGGCATATCCAGAATTAAATCCCATGGAAAATATAGTCTGTAGAAATTCAGAAGGCAGACTGTTAAAAGTGTGTTGTGGGAATGAGTCATTGCCAATACAAAGACGTCATTATAGTGACAGTAATGACTAATTCACCTAAAGTCCATCACATGACCTGATAACGTTACCTAACGAATTATATAGGCTATTAATTAGATAGCGCAGAACAGTTAACATTCAGCAGGAAAGAAACGTTAAGTCATTGCACCCACCCACACGTACTCACGCACGCGTGCACGTGTGCGTGCGTACGTGCGTGCAATGTAATGCACGGGCATACCTAGCCACTCACTCGCCAATTAGTCTTTGAGAATAATTCTCATGGTTGGCTAATAATGTCCCAAAATATGCTAATTTACTGACTAAGCGAGTTAAAGGAAAAATAACTTCATATAACCATACACGGTGTTGAATATTTTGAAATTAATCTGATGAGAATCTGTTTCTGTTGACTGGAATCTGTGTCTGTCCTAGGAAGGAAATGAATTATATGGAATCAATGAACTATAATCTATCGGTACAATATGCCATTTGAGACAATATTAGGATCCCTTTAACATTTGGATTGAATAAAGTCCCAAAATATATTAATTTACAAGCTATGAGAGTTAATACTTGACTAATATCATCCCAAAATAGGATAATTGACTAATTTCGGTCCCTGGCAATGATTTAACGTTTGTTTCCATATCAAGGATAATTACTCCATAGTATCCTATGGCAGCAACGGCTTCCTGTCAAATTAGTTTAAACATATTCAACAGCTGGCGTGTATAGTTACCTTGTATTTGAGATTTGGGAAATTCAACGTTCGAAGGGTTAAATAACTCATTTAAAAATGATATAGGCTGACATGGTTATTACGGACAACTTGATATCCAAAGATAACGCGTTATTAATAAGTCGTGTTTAACTTATAGATGAGCTAGTTGGGTTTACTCGATAAATAATTAACGTATCTCCTGGATCCGCGTGTGTTGAAAGTACTGTTTATTTATTAATGTTTGTTTGTCATGTGCATGGTGGGAATCTGCAGAAAAAAATCAGAAAAAGCTAAAACATGTTTCCACCCAAAAA
>CM067363.1:55364494-55366994 GCA_034401795.1 Chaetoderma sp. LZ-2023a | reverse complement strand
GTGTGGGGCTTAATTGCGCATATATTGTGTGGCAAAAGGGGCGTATTCTGGTGGGCGTCCTTGTACAAACTCGCCCACCAGAACACGCCTCTTTTTGCCATTCCATATATAGGCATTTAAGCCACGCCCCCTCGAAAACCACATGAGTTGGGAAAACCGATGCCGAAGCGCGTCTATCCTACACCATTACTCCTCCAGTCACTCCAGTGGTAAATGTATTTCCAAAAGACATTATTCTCTTGGCCGGTAAAGGGACATTCAATAAGCAAATATTTTAATTTTCGTACTCAAATTTAGGAATTAGGCTTAAAGTATTGAGCCAACATATTAGTGACAATTCAGTGTTTCGATTCGCCAGTACATAGAGTAAAGGGCTTTGGCGGCTTGTTCATTCACGTGTTTCACAGCCGTAATATATACACCTGTGCAAAAGTTAAGCACCACCCTATTTTTACGCACATGCGAGGGTATATTCATGTGCTATGAAGAAAGCAATAGCATAAACATTTATGTACCCATCCATCTTAGTGCAAGAGGTAATAATGCAACTAGAGGAATGCTGATTATGATGGTGGGGAAACACTGTATGTTTTTGTTTGAACTTGAAAACGAGGCCTGAATATGGTTACGTTGACACAACTGACAACTATTGCCCTACAGTTGACACACGTGGCTAGATTGTCATTAATGGTGTCTGAAAACGAAGTTTAACATCTGTGCACGAGTTTGAGACTGTCATTATTAATACCGGGTATATCCACCTTGTGCCTGGATGACGGCCTGGACACGACGTCTCATGCTGGTCACCAACCGACTGATACGCCATTGTGGTATTCGTTGCCATTCAAGATGGAGTGCGTCTGTTAATTCCTGTAGGTTCTGCACAGGAGGATCCCTCCTTCTCACCATGTTTCCCAGAATGTCCCAGATATGCTCAATAGGGTTCATGTCAGGGCTCCTTGCTGGCCATGGTAGGGTTTCGATGGCATTCTGGCGGAGGTATTCATGCACAGCTCTAGCACGATGTGGTCGGGCGTTGTCATCCATGAAAATAGGGTGGGTTCCAGGTGCATGATTTACAAAATGAGGGACCACAACTCTATCCAGTATGGAATCTTGATATCTTTGTCCATTTAGTGTTCCAGGTACAGTCAACAGATCCAGCTTACAATCAAATGAGATGCACCCCCATATCATAACGGAACCTCCACCAAATGGAACTTCTTCCATGATGTTACGTTGGTCGTACGCCGTGCGTCTGGACCTCCATACACGAGTTCGACCATCTGTGGCATGAAGCAGGAACCGACTTTCATCGGACCAGTGTACCCGTCTCCAGGATCTCATGTTCCAGTGTCTTCTTTCGTTGCACCACCTCAGACGCTCCTCTTTGTGGTGTGCAGTGAGGAGAGGACGTCTGACAGGTCTGCTAGCTTTCATGCCAGCAGCATACAGTCTCCGTTTGACGGTAGACATTGACACTCTATTGCGCGTTTCCCATTGCTGGCTGAGCACTCTGCTGTTGGTGAATGGAGATCTCCTAACAAGGCGTACTAGGGCTCGATCATCACGGGCAGTAGTCTTCTTCGGTCTTCCAGATCTAGGCCTGTCCTTTACCTCGTTAGTTTGCCCATGTTTTGCAATCAAACGACTGATTACAGTATGGTTAATGTTCAGCTGTCTGCCAATCTCTCTGCATGACATACCAGTGGTATGCATGCCTATGATTTGCCATTTCACACGATCACTTAACCTTCGTCTTGCCATAGCGGTTCACAATCAAGAGCTAATTCTCTCTGTACAAATAAACCACGGTCATGAACACAAAATTCCTAATCTTGTCGCCTAAATCTGTATGTAATGTTCTACACCTCAAACTGGACTTTTACATAACTGAACACGTGTGCTGTTTCCCGCCACGCACGGACATCAAGCGGCGTGAAGTCATGCATGCATGTGCATTTCGTACTTGGAATTATGTCAGCTAACGCGGGGACAAAAAGTATGACAGCCTAGTTGTACCATCATGTTTCTACGTTCTATTGTTTTTGCTGGTGCTTAACTTTTGCACAGGTGTATACATGCCGTTATAGAAAAGATATATGCATGCATGGTTGTATTTGGTAATTATCTCAATTGTCCCCCAATTAATTCGAAAATCAATTTTTCCCCAGCAACATTTATTCAAAGATGACTACTTTTGTTATAGCTTTATTTATGCCAACACTTCATATTTTGCAATGTTTAGCTTTGTACATCTGTGATATTTTCAGTGCCATTGGCACATAATAACACTAACAACGGAGGGATCCAGTTTTAGCTATGCCCCATCAATCCCAAGCTAAGTTCCACCCACCCTTCGCGTGTGCTGGGATCGAACGATCTCTGACTATTAATTATTGTAACAACAGCGCCGAATTGGTTTCAAAATAGTCAGCAGAATGTTTATTAAATAGTAAAGATATACAATTCATACAACAACGCTTTAGTCCGCCACCAA
>CM067363.1:55296994-55361994 GCA_034401795.1 Chaetoderma sp. LZ-2023a | reverse complement strand
GCAGACTAAAGAAGATGGTGAAGATAAACACGTGACATAGAAACCCTGCTTCTTCTGACACGGACATCACTGGGAAGAGTAATCCCGCGTAAGCAGCACCCGAAACACAACATAGCAAATCAGACACTGCCAGACTTGTGAGTAGAGCAAAGACTGGTTGACGGTACCGACGTGATTTGAGCCAGTAGATAAGAAGGCACGTGTTTAACACAACACCCGTCAAGTTATAAGCCACGGGTAACTGTTTGTACATGACGTCAGGAATGTGACTATTATGCAAGAAAAGTACGTTTTCTTCTGATTCATTATTTAACGTCGTGTTAAAATTTCTGTATTCCATTATAAGAGGTTTGTTGGCCAGCGTAATGTATATGTTCTACAAAAACTTACGAATTATGTTTCAGACTAAATCCGGCCTTACTTCGTACACATATAATATTAGTCAGAATGAGAAGGGGCTGATAACATTCATTCCCTCTGATTCAGTTCAAACACCCAGAAATTTTGTAAAATAGCGCAGCTCTTACCGAATTATAACCTTAAGCTATTCGTAAACAGTCCATATCTACAGCTGAATATGGGAATATAAGTACACCGGCCTGCTCTCTAGATTAACTACCAACTAACCACGTGGTCCTGTGAGGAATGAATATAGTTGTACAGAAGACACCGCGTAAATAAACATGTTTCCGATATAGGCTCGTGACAATAGCCTCCTTAATCATCAAACACTGCTGTATAATGGTAGATTATTAACCATTTAGTGGCCACATTTTTTCAAGTAAATAAAAATATGGCCTTATTAAAAGTCCATTTGCAGGCCAAGAGAAGACTATTTTTGAAAGTTTACCACTGAAGTGACTGGCTTGGTTACAGTTGCGAACAGTCTTCTCTTGGCCTGCAAATGAACACTTCCTAAGACCACTGCAGAGACCGGTTTTGGCTGGCTTCGTCGTGGAAGGGTTTAGCAAACCCTTCTATTTAGCAATGGATGTAAACGCGTGATTGTACTCTCCTGTCTACTAGACAATGTTCACATTATATGATTAACTCAGCGTGTGTTAACTCAACCGTTTAATCGCGAAACCGGCCAAAGCAATCTCTTCAGTGGTGTTGAGGTATGTCCATTTGCAGGCTAAGAGAAGGCTATTTTTGAAAATTTACGACTGGAATGACTGGCTCGGTTACCGAGTGATACATTTTCAAAAATAGTCTTCTCTTGGCCTGCAGATGGCAAAAATTAGAATTTTCTTTAATGATCAAACAGCCTTTATTTGCAGGACAACTAAAAGACATTTTTGTAAATTCCATTGGAAAGCTTTTATAAATTGTTTTTAATTGACATTCAATGAGTAACAATTTATTACACATCTTGACCATTAAATGGTTAATGAATATATAAGTAGTAATTTGGACGCTTTGAGGCGCGGTTGAACCAAGACGGGTTAAACATCAAACAATGGAACTGAGAATGAGGGTATATCTGAGTGTATCTTTACCATAATTCAGTTCCTTGCATCATTCAAGCAACAATAGACGTATTTAATCACAAGGGATGCACCTTGGTATATCGCTTAAGAACATTGACACAAGGTGCAAAGGATCGGTTGCTGGATGGGTGGTTAGTTGGTGAGGGACCGATGCGCAAAGTTCGGTGTATTCTATACTATACCCACACAGCTGAATAATACAAATTTGTGCAACAACCGTTACATATTTTCTCATAGAATTATTAATAGCATATGGATTAAAATATTTTATTAAGAACCAACGCTTGCATGCGTGCGCGAGTTCATTTGTGGGTGCGTGCATACGTGTGCTCATTAACGCATTCATTTGCGAGTGCGTTAGTTCATGCGTGCATTCGTTCGTTCGTTCATTCTTTTGTGTGTGCGTTCGTGTGCGTGCGAACGCGCGTCACGTCCATATTCTCAATCATGTATGGTCAATACCATCCTTCACCTGCTGAAGCGACATACTGTTAGCACACTTTACCTCCAACCAATCGCAGGTGCGTGCGTGCGTGTGTGTGTGGTACACTCTATGCAAATCTAAACTTGGTCTCGATAGGAGAAATTGTGGTAATTAAAACTTTAATTAAATTCCTGTGCCAATGCGTTTTTCAGCGTTAGGACGGACGTCCGGATAGACGGACGGACGGTCGTTCGGACAGATAGGCGGACGGATGGACGGATATATAAATGGAGGGATGGACGGATGGGTGGACAGACGGATTGAGGGACAGATAGATGGATGGACAGACTTACGGAGACTAATTGGCCACAGCAACAATTAATAAGTGAGGAGCAAAATAGAGAAGTGTCTGTTCTAACTCCGGCGGCTACATCAAGTTCAGGATCAGGTTCGCATTCAACAATGAGTAACAATCGATAATGGTCACCAAGCACCTTCACACCTTCATCTACCACTTCCAAACGCAGGAAACTGTATACATCACCAACACCAGCACGCACCTTATGTTGATTATGTAACAGACACATTGCCGACACTTCCAAAGACCAATTCCCCTCTAGTGAGCCTGCTTGTGTTCTTGCTCACTGTTCCCCTAATCTACCACCTAGCAACTGTTGCTCATCTCTTCATCTAGTTTTTCATCATCATCTTCTTACCCAATCTTCTCCGCTTCCCCATTCTCTCTCCATCCAGTCTCATGTTCTCAATCTGCAGTATTTTCCTCTTCATCAGTCGTCTCTTCGCACTTCTCCCTCGTGCTCTTCTTCCTCCGTCTCCGTCTCCTCTCCCTCCTCGGAAGAATGATTCTGGTAACCTTTCTGATCAGAATGTTTGCCAAATACCGTCATCAATCTCATAGCACTGACTTGTAGCGTATCCCCAGGATCATAAAAAAGATTCTGACGATAGGGTTGTTCAATCTAAACCGAATGGACCTTTCCCTTTTTACCTATGCCCCGCCCATCACTAGCTAAGCTCCACCCACACATCGATCCCCGAATGCACTAGCTATCAAGTTCCTGAAAACTATACAGGGAAGCTGTTGAATTTTTTTAAACTAATTTGACTCGGCGCTGTTGCTGCCTATAGTTTCAAAATATTCAACAGAATATTTATTAAATAGTAAAAGCAAACAATTTGTACAACAACCGTCTTCAAATATGCGTTCGTGACGTACTTATCGACGTCATTCATGACGTCATTCATTATGATGTCATTCTACACATCACGCAGTTCATTATGACGTCATATGATGGGTGGGTACTCTGGAAAGGTGAATTGATTCAGATGTCCTTCCTGAAATACATGCTGAGTGTTACACTGGTACCGCATTAGCACATTTCATAGCAATAGCTCTGGGACACCAGGATGACCCAGCTCTGTGAGGATCATCCTGAATATTGGCATCAACTCCAAAAATGAAAATCCAACAAAAGCTTCAAGCTATTTAAGGTCGTGGCTCAGGAATTTAAAACTGCTTCCCTAATGTGGAGATGCACTTCGTTGTTATTAACTGTTCTGATAGGTTGTCGGATGGGCAAAAATATTACATTAAAAGTTTCAACGAATTAGCAAAGTACAAATGTCAAATTATCAAGGTCATTCTCAAACTATCTAATGCCAATTTTCATGTTGAGGCGGATAAAATTCATTGTATGAAAGAAACAGCCAATTTTATATATTTTGTTTAAACTGAATTTGGGTCAAGACAATAGCTCCCCTAGCATAGGATTAGGAACAAACTCTGTCAATTTATCAGGCGAGTATAATCTCTCACCATTTGAAAAATAACTTCGCGACCACAGCCTTACTTTTGTACCAACCTGGATACAGGTTTTATTGAAGTTGCTAGTTCTGGTCATTCAGTAAGAATAGCCCATACTTTTTGAAATCTAAATTGTCAAACAATTCACTAGAATATCAGCTGGTTGATGACAATCTTAAGGCACCCATGAAAATGGTTGCCGATATAGTCAGATCATTGGCAGTTCCAAACAATAAGCAAGACCTTTCATTTTTTGAGTGACAGGCTTTCAAAAAATTAAGTAAATCAGAATATTATTATAAAACCAGCCGATAAAGGTTCAGCAACGACTATTATCTCTAAAGAAAACTACATCCTCGAGGGCGGAAGACAGTTAAGTAACACAAAGTATTACATGATGGTATAATTAATTCAAGCTCAAACAGACTAAGTTTCATTGAATTACATATTACATACAGATACGTACCTCGATAAGAAGCATCTAACGTATCTGCTAGGTGACAATGATCTACAAAATTGAACATGTTGTATCTTGCCTAAAATCCATAGACCAATTAGCGTCTGGTTAGATCCATTAACAGCACCTGAATGCCATGTTATTTCAGATTGTTGCAATGACTCTTATGCCATTTCAGAATATATTGTTTACTATTTAAAGCTCATTGCTAATAGACACACGCGATTTCTCCAGACCACAGAACACTTTCGCTCAAAATCATCCAAATTGTCAGTTCCGAAAGATGCATATTTAATCACATTAGACATAGATGCTGTATACACCAATCTAGATATTTGTGCCAGAGTCAATGATGTTAAGAATGCTTCTGTCAAATTTCCCGATCCAGATCCATCAGAAACAGAGATACTAAAATTATTAAAGCTAGGTCTTAAAGGAAATGATTTCGAATTCACTGGTGAAAATTGCATTCAAACCTGTGGATGTGTAATGTGTAAATAATTCTGCTCAAGTTTTGCCACAATTTATGTTGCGGAGTGGGACGAGGAGGGAGGTACTGCACAAATCAGCTAAGCCACTTCTTTACCGCAGATATCGAGATGACATCTTCATAATCTGGCAACAATCAGACCAAGACCGTTGGACTTTTTCTGTATTTTAAATAACCAAGGTTCAAACATCAAGCTAAAAGCTAGCATTAGTGGAAAATCAGTTGACTAATTAAATGTTGCGATCTATAAGTCCTCAATTTGATTTCTCTGGAAAATTAGAATATAGAGTGTTCTTTAAGGCAACATACTCAGATCAGCTGCTTCACAAAAAATCATTTCATCCCCATACAGTTTATCGCTCTGATCACATCTCAAATCATAAGATTCCTTAGAAACTAAAGCAAAATATGGACGATGCGTGCTCTATTCTGTTTGATGCTGAAAATTAAAGGAGATAGCATCAATGTGGTTGAAAGTTAAAAACCTCATAGCATGAGTTGTGAATAAGTTTTTAAATGTGACAAAAACAGATTCATATTAAACAAACTATATTGTAAATCAACATACATTCTAGTTTTCTAGCTAATAATGAACATCGTATTTGACACAGAAGTTCGAGGTTTGCAACCGATTTCTACATTCAGTTGCAGTGCTTAGTTCTCAGAAGACCATCTGAATGAACTAAAGGTGCCAAGTTTGATATATTGGTGCCTGCACGGGAACCGCGACGTAATTGAGCCATACAAGTACAAATATGCATTATGATTCTGAAAATATAGTCTATTTGATCAATTGTTCCCTTTGCCAGAAACAATATGTTGGGTGAAACAAAAATGCATTTAGAGCGTATGCTAGATGCTACATTTCTGATATTAACTCATCAGCATATACGCCAATTGCTCATCATTTTCACCTTCTGCATCATTCAGTCGAACATCATTTTGAAATCAGGCCAAGAGAACAAATTCCCATTTTGGATAGTACTGAAGAAACGAGTTCATTTCTGAAAATCAGAGAAGGACATTTGATTAGAAAACTCCAAGCAAAAAACAATATAAGACTAAATGTAGATTCAGTAATAACTCACAAGAACCAAATAATATTATACCATTTCACTGCATATTCAATATACGTAATGTTGAATTGGTGGAAATCATGAAAAATGAATATGTACAGACTAATAGAACCGATCAATGCATGATCAGTAATTGTTTACAAAAGAAAACCAAAACCAGAACGATTTGCTAATAAGATCAAAGTTATACCTCATGGTTCCCCATAATAATAATCACATGGTTTCCTCCCTCCCTCCATCTTCTTAAAAACGCTAAACGCAACCAAAATCAATGCTGGAACAACTTGAAAGTATATGATCAATTATTCTCAATCATGTGGGATCAATCTCAGCCTTCACCTGTTGAAGCAACCAACTTGTCCCGTCAATCTAGTGTTTGGCCCACCACTAATTGTAGCAGAATGAAACCACTTTTATTTTGTGTGTTTTGGTCTCAGAAATGGTGTATAAAATTTAATAACATCTTTAGAGCGGAACATGTTGAATTCAAGATGGCTGTCAATCGGGTATAATATGGGATATATCTCTGGAACTGTTTACTTTAGACGACATAAATGTATCACGGGTATATAGAAACATGCACCATGCCTACGTGAACATATGTCTTCTGTAGTCTGTGGTCACTCTATGACGTCACAGTCCAACAGTTAACAGTGACATTCGATGTTTGCAAACCATTTCTACATTCACTTGCAATGTTTTGTTCTTATTATCATCCGAATCATCATTCGACATACATCTTGCTGGAGGAAACAAGCATGATCTAGATTTCTGCCTTAAATCAAACAAAGGAGCAGCTCTCAAATGTAGGGAGAACATCAACAAGAATTCTTTTTACATGCTTTCCTCGGGCGGGATACAACATCCAGGGTATTTGGAATAGGCACAGCTGTCGGACTGAAGCTCACCAGTGACAGTAAATTATTCCATGTCCAGGCCAAACTATTAAGAAATGTGCAATCATCGAACGCCGAGGTCACAGTTGCTGGGGATAAGGCCATGGTTATTTTGCATCAAGGAATGCAGAATGACAATCTTGACACGATGGGGCATCAGAGATTCCAGGAGATTATTACCGTCAGCACATAGGCCATCCACCCAAACATATTGCCACCGACATCTGCAGTGATGCAGTACCACATACTATGAGTGTTCAATCACCGGAATACCTTGGAGATTGTGGAATGGGCTGGAATGTTTCTGAAGGATCATGCCCCACACTCACCTCTTGAACTAGTGAGGTGCATCTGCAAGTCGTGTAGTGGAACTATGAACTGTGACTGCCATCGTCATGGATCTGATTGTTCATGGGCTTGTTCTGGATGTAGAGGCATTTGCCAAAACATGTCAAATGATGACTTAGTTACATAGTTACATAATGCATAGTCCTTTTCTGCTGATTAGGCTAGACAGCATGTAGCAGATCATCATTGTCTTCTTCCATGTCTTTGGTCAGTTCTACTTGCACCTGTTGTACATGTGGGTGGCTGCATGTTTAGCCTTTAACGCATTGCTTTAGTAGTTTGTAGATGTGGCCTCTTGTGTGATGTGCATCGTCGGATGGCAATAGATTCTCACGATTTACATCATAGATGACATGATCGTACTTGTATGGCTCAATTAGGTCGCGGTCGCCGTGCAAGGACCAATATATCAAATTTGGCACCTTTAGTGCATTCAGATGGTCTTCTGAGAATTAAGCACGGCGACTGAATGTAGAAATCGGTTGCAAATCTCGAACTTCTGTGTCAACTGTTGGGTTGTGACGTCAAAGAGTAGTCGGAGGGTGCAGAAGACATACTTTTTTGGCAGATTAGAGGCATGTATGTATCTACTCGTAATATATTTGTGTGGTCTAAAATGAACCGTTTTCGAGATATATGCCATATTATACTCGATGGTAAGCTATCTTGGATTCACCATGTTCCACTCAAAAGATTTTGTTAGATTTTTTATTTATCACCTACGGGACCCTACTGTAAAGATTCTACGTGGTTTCATCTGTGTTGCAATTAATGGTAGGTTTTGTCAAGTCTGTCTTACTGTTCAGTACACTTCAAACCAGCCAATATCAAGACGGGGGTGGGGTGGGGGGGGGTGGGGGGGGGCACCATAACTAAATCCAAACTATGACTCGATATGACGAATTTAGATACGGAAATTTAAAAATAAATTCCCGTGCCAATGCATTTTTTCAGTGCTAGAACAGATGGATGGAGGGGCGGACAGAAGGATGGGTTGGGGGCATGGATGGAAAGATAGACTGATGGATAGTTGGGTGGATGGATATATAGATGGATCGATGGAGAGAACAAGGGATGGATTCTTTAACTTTAAGGACTTCTCAAGAATTCCCTACTAGAAGTGATGACAAAACCTAAGGCCCCCTTCATCTACAGCAATTGTGTGAAACATGTTTCACCTGGAGTATTAAATAACCTCTATGTTTATCACAGCATGAGCAATGCTTTTATGTATGAGTCCTGGTGTGACACTATATTGTTTATGTCTAGCTGCCTTCCCACAATACATGCATGAGCGAACTCCTGTATGACAAATCATGTGGCTATGCAAAACTTGGTTGATCATCGATGAATACGAATAAGGCTTTGCCCCGGTATGAGTCCGATTGTGGCTCTGTTAATGCTCTTTCTTTTTAAATGTCTTACCACAGTAACTACATGCATAAGGCCTTTCTCCTGTGCGAATCATGATGTGAGTCTGTAAATTACCACTCCATGCAAATGTCTTACCACAATGCCTACAGGAATAAGGCTTTTCCCCTGTATGGATTAAGCGGTGTCTTTGTAAACTTTGTTTATGTATAAATGTCTTACCACAATGACTGCAGGAATGAGGCTTCTCCCCTGTATGGATCAGCAAATGACTTTGCACACTTTCTTTCCGTACAAATGTCTTATCACATTGCGTGCAGGAATAAGGCATTCTCCTGTATGGATCAGACGATGTCGATGTAAATTGGCTGAATTTTTAAATGTCTTATCACACACATTGCAACAAATTTTCTTTCCTGTACAACTGCTCATTTGTTGCTGAGGTGATTTTGCTGGTGAATCGTCATCATTCTGAGTACAAACCAAATCCATACAATCGTGCGATACACTTATTATGCTATGTTGACTTGAAGTATCAGGATGACCTCTAGAACACTGCTATGTGATGTTATAGTTTCTAGTTCTGACTTAGCAGTAGTGTTCTTGAATATACTCCCACCTTTGCATGCACTTAAGGACGATGTCGCTTGTTCAACAAATTGATGCGACTTGTTGTTATCCATGAAGTCTTGATCATCATTATTAAACCCATATATAATTGATTGTGAATCATTTCTTTCTGTACTTGTACAATCAAATTGCGTAAAATAATGTTGATCATGTAACCTGACAAAGTTATTTGTCACCAACCTCACAGATGTCGGGAATAGGCCTGTATCATGTCCATTCATGATGTCAGTATGGTTACTTGACGCCTTCAGAGCATCATGTCTAGTGTATGAATCACGCATGGCTAGAATATCATTAATGGGTCCTTAATAAGATCAAAATAGTTTTTGTTTTATCATCGAGATTTGCAAAGAAAGAATCAAAATTCTATCTATCTATCTATCTATCTATCTATCTATCTATCTATCTATCTATCTATCTATCTATCTATCTATCTATCTATCTATCTATCTATCTATCCATCCATCCACCCACCCACCCACCCACCCACCCACCCATCCATCCATCCATCCATCCATCTATCTATCGAGGGAGAGAAAGAATCCCAATTTCAAGGTATCTATGCAGGTAAGCTGCGGAATATTTTAACACTAATTTGACTGGGTTGTTGCTGCCTATCAACAGGATGTTTATTAAATAGTATATCCACCAAAGACATGCAATGGGCCGTTCCAGTTTATCCATTCATCATATGACGTCATAATCAACTACCGGCGTTGAGGATGACGGCATAATCCATGACGTCATGAATGATGTAATTAAGTTCGTAACGAACGTAAAATTGGTGACGGACTAAAGCGTTGTTGTACGATTTGTATATCTTTACTATTTAATAAACATTCTGTTGAATATTTTGAAACTAATTCGACTGGCTGCTGTTGTTACAAAAATTAATAGTCGCAGAGTTCAGAGATCGCTCGATCCCAACACGGGCGAAGTGTGGGTGGACCTTAGCTTGGGATGGATGGGGCAAAGCTAAAACTGGTTCCCTCCGTTGTTAGAGTTGTTATGTGCCAATGTCACTGAAAATAGCACAGATGTGCAAAGCTAAATGTGTGTGTGACACATTGCAACGTATGAAATCTTAGCATAAATAAAGCCATAACAAAAGTAGTCATCTTTGAATAAATGTTGCTGGGGAGAAATTAATTTTCGAATTAATTGGGGGACAATTGAGATGATTACCAAATACAACCATGCAGGCATATATCTTTTCTATAACGGCATGTATATTACGGCTGTGAAACACGTGAATGAACAAGCCGCCATAGCCCTTTACTCTATGTACTGGCGAATCGAAACACTAAATTGTCACTAATATGTCGGCTCAATACTTTAGGTCTAATGCCTAAATTTGATTACGAAAACTAAAATATTTGCTTATTGAATGTCCCTTTACCGGCCAAGAGAAACATGTCTTTTGGAAATACATTTACCACTGGAGTAACTGGAGTAGTAATGGTGTAGGATGGACACGCTTCGTCATCGGTTCTCCCAACTCATGTGGTTTTCTTTGTAGTTTAATTCTTAAATTCTTAATTTAAAAAATCTCAACCGCAACTACGAGCCTCTATTTCAGTTTCGCAACTTAAAAAATTATATTAATTTATATGGAATGAAATCATCATATGTTAAGATTTACTTCGTTTCATTACATATAGACACAAAATTTAAGCCGATAAAAGAATACAATTTTAACAATTTTATTTTCAAGCATTCTTGGTGTGAATATGCACCTTTAACGAAACAAGGGTGTAAAATAACAAATTCTGCAACCATTGACGGTACAGATTGACAGACAGACAGTTCATGCATAGATGGACAGAAAGACAGTCAGATATAGACAGATGACCAGATGTATTATGATAAGTCAAGTCAGCTGAGCCAAGCTCTTTTTATAGGTGCGTGCGTGCGTGCGTGCGTGCGTGCGTGTGATTAACTCTCTAGCGTGAACACAAAGTGGCGATGTGCCATCTCTGGCCAGCTATGTCTATAACAAATCTAACTAAAGAACACATAAATACTTAACTGTTTGTTAGCCTATTGAGTCTCTACAGATTCCATTTTCCACGTTGTTTAACTCCCATTATGCTGAATATTTTGAGAACAGGTTGACTGAAAGTTCCTGGTTTCTAAGCCACCAACTACTTTCAGTCAGATTGTTTTCAATTGAATTTATTATCTGGTAGCTTGCAGCAGTTGGGCAATTAAAGAGCAGTATTTCCAAACATAGACAGGTAAAATTAACACATCATCCAAGGCTAAAACCAATAATATTTACAAAACACAACTAGAACTAAAACCGTACTCCTGGGAAATAAATAAATTCAATAGAAAGACGTTTGCTAAGGTCCGCGCTAGTAACCATTGATTATCTATAGAAACAGGTAGATGGGAGAAAATAAGCAAAGACAAGAGAACACGGATGATTTGTGACAGAAATGGCATTGGAGATTAATGATATTATTCATTCATTATGGTAATTCTCGTAAATAGAATAAACTATTTGTATTTTGTCCACAGAGAATCACACTGGGTTTCCATCAATATAAACACAATTCAATGGGCTACTACTTGGAGATACGCACATAATAGTCAGAGAATATATTGTTAATGGATTGCATTTACATAGCTAATTCTTATTTCTCACTATGGGTACACCTGGATGAGGCGTGGTCAGCACAGGTGAATCTATTTCATGTTATCACTTTTGGCAAGCTTTCGCACATAAATACTGCTTCATGAGGGACGACAACTTGTTGAAATCAACATCTACATTTTGAAGCCATTCGCATTATTATGGCGATGATGTTTCAAGGTGTGTGAAAACTATATTGAAACAAGTGTTTTATTGACTAAACACTGAGCACAACATTTTGTGATAGCCTAGCAGACGTTTTAATAATTTCCATGCTATTCATAGATCATACACACCTTTGGCCATCATGCTATGCATAGTTAGTTTGCTTTTGATATTATACACGTGATTTAGTAACATTTTATACTCAAATTTATATTGAATTTTTCATGCAGAAATTGTATGTCCAAACAGAATAATGCTGTCTCAAATGTTACGGCCATCTTCTCACTAACTCTGATTCAAATACGAGAGAGAGAGAGCGAGAGCGAGAGCGAGAGCGAGAGCGAGAGAGAGAGAGAGAGTGAGAGAGAGAGTGCGAGAGAGATAGAGAGCCTGAGAGAGAGAGCGTGAGAGAGAGCGTGAGAGAGCGAGAGAGAGAGAGTGAGAGAGAGAGAGAGAGAAAGAGAGAGAGCGAGAGAGAGAGAGGGAGTGCGAGACAGCGAGCGACGGAGAGAGAAAGTGAGAGAGAGAGAGCGTGCGAGCATGAGAGAGAGCGCGAGAGTGAGCACTAGAGAGCGCATGAGAGAGGGAGAGTGCGGTCTCACGCAAGAGAGAAAGAGAGAGAGAGAGAGAGAGCATGAGAAAGAGCGCGAGAGAGAGAATATGAGAGAGAGAGAGCGTGGTCTTGCGCATGAGGGAGCGCGAGAAAGAGCGCGCAAGAGAGTGCGTGAGAGAGAGAGCATGAGAAAGAGAGCGTGAGAGAGTGTGAGAGAGCGAGTGCATGAGAGAGAGTGCGCGAGAGAGTGCATGAGTGAGAGAGAGAGTGAGCGAGAGAGAGAGTGAGAGAGAGAGAGAGAGAGCGCGATTACGAGATAGAGTGCGAGCAGGAGAGAGAGAGAGAGAGTGTGAAAGAGAGAGCATGAGAGAGAGCGCACATGGGAGAGAGCGCGCTCTCATGCAAGAGAGAGAGAGAGCACGAGAAAGAGCGAGAGAGAGAGAGAGAGAGCATGAGAGTGAGAGAGAGCGCAGTCTCACGCAAGAGAGAGAGCGCGAGAAAGAGCACGAGAGAGAGAGCATGTGAGAGAGCGTGAGAGAGAGCGTGTGAGAGAGAGTGCACGAGTGAGAGAGAGAGAAAGAGAGAGAGAAAGAGAGAGAGAGAGAGCGAGAGAGAGAGAGAGAGAGAGAGCGAGAGAGAGAGAGAGCACGTGCACGAGAGAGAGAGAGAGCGAGAGAGAGAGCGTGAGAGATAGCACATGAGAGAGAGAGAGAGCGCACTCTCGCGCAAGAGAGAGAGCACGAGAAAGAGCGAGAGAGAGATATATAGCATGAGAGTGCACGAGAGAGAGAGCATGAGAGAGAGAGAGAGGGCGTGAGAGAGAGCATGAGAGAGTGTGTGAGAGAGAGCATGAGAGAGCACGAGAGAGAGCGTGAGAGAGAGCACGTGAGAGAGAGAGTGCACTCTCGCACGAGAAAGAGCATGAGAGAGAGAGAGAGAGAGAGAGAGAGAGCGCAAGAGAGTGAGAGAGAGCATGAGAGAGAGAAAGCGTGTGAGAGAGAGAGAGCATGAGAGAGAGTGCGCACGAGAGAGAGAGAGTGCGCGAGAAAGCGTGAGGGAGACAGCGTGAGAGGAGAGAAAGAGAGGGCAAGGGAGACTGCAAGTATGTAAGAGAGGGGAAAAGAGGGAGGGAGGGAGAAAGGGATGGAGAGAGAGGGGGATAGGGGAGAGAGGGAGAGACAGGAAGAAAAGGAGAGAGGTTGGAGAGGGGATAGAGAGATGGGGGTGGGGTGGGAGAGAGAGAGAGAGAGAGAGAGAGAGAGAGGGAGTGCGAGACAGCGAGCGACGGAGAGAGAAAGTGAGAGAGAGAGCGTGCGAGCATGAGAGAGAGCGCGAGAGTGAGCACTAGAGAGCGCATGAGAGAGGGAGAGTGCGGTCTCTCGCAAGAGAGAAAGAGAGAGAGAGAGAGAGAGAGAGAGAGAGAGAGAGCATGAGAAAGAGCGCGAGGGAGAGAATATGAGAGAGAGAGAGAGCGTGGTCTTGCGCAAGAGGGAGCGCGAGAAAGAGCGCGCAAGAGAGTGCGTGAGAGAGAGAGCATGAGAAAGAGAGCGTGAGAGAGTGTGAGAGAGCGAGTGCATGAGAGAGAGTGCGCGAGAGAGTGCATGAGTGAGAGAGAGAGAGTGAGCGAGAGAGAGAGTGAGAGAGAGAGAGAGAGAGCGCGATTACGAGATAGAGTGCGAGCAGGAGAGAGAGAGAGAGAGTGCGAAAGAGAGAGCATGAGAGAGAGCGCACATGGGAGAGAGCGCGCTCTCATGCAAGAGAGAGAGAGAGCACGAGAAAGATCGAGAGAGAGAGAGAGAGAGCATGAGAGTGAGAGAGAGCGCAGTCTCACGCAAGAGAGAGAGCGCGAGAAAGAGCACGAGAGAGAGAGCATGGGAGAGAGCGTGAGAGAGAGCGTGTGAGAGAGAGTGCACGAGTGAGAGAGAGAGAAAGAGAGAGAGAAAGAGAGAGAGAGAGAGAGCGAGAGAGAGAGAGAGCACGTGCACGAGAGAGAGAGAGAGCGAGAGAGAGAGCGTGAGAGAGAGCACATGAGAGAGAGAGAGAGAGCGCACTCTCGCGCAAGAGAGAGAGCACGAGAAAGAGCGAGAGAGAGATATATAGCATGAGAGTGCACGAGAGAGAGAGCATGAGAGAGAGAGAGAGAGGGCGTGAGAGAGAGCATGAGAGAGTGTGTGAGAGAGAGCATGAGAGAGCACGAGAGAGAGCGTGAGAGAGAGCACGTGAGAGAGAGAGTGCACTCTCGCACGAGAAAGAGCATGAGAGAGAGAGAGAGAGCGCAAGAGAGTGAGAGAGAGCATGAGAGAGAGAAAGCGTGTGAGAGAGAGAGCATGAGAGAGAGTGCGCACGAGAGAGAGAGAGTGCGCGAGAAAGCGTGAGGGAGACAGCGTGAGAGGAGAGAAAGAGAGGGCAAGGGAGACTGCAAGTATGTAAGAGAGGGGAAAAGAGGGAGGGAGGGAGAAAGGGATGGAGAGAGAGGGGGATAGGGGAGAGAGGGAGAGACAGGAAGAAAAGGAGAGAGGTTGGAGAGGGGATAGAGAGATGGGGGTGGGGTGGGAGAGAGAGAGAGAGAGAGAGAGAGCGAGAGAGAGAGAGAGAGAGAGAGAGAGAGAGAGTGAGAGAGAGGCGATGGTGTGGGAGAAAGAGCTAGTTAAACATTATCGCTCGCTCAGGACTGAGTGGTGAGAGACACCCAATTCATAATACATAGTGAATTGTCCACATGTCTGCACGATTAATATTATGAAATGCAAATCGTTTGCCTATACAATGTGTGTTACATCGTGTTACATCGCCGGGTTCCCCAAATATAAACAAAATTCAACGGTCTACTGCTTCGAAATAATACATGTAACTGTCAGTCAATAAGAACTATATTTAAATACAAAATTCGTATTTCTCACGATAGGTGCATTTGAATGGAGCGACATTAGCTGATAGATATAAATAAATAAAAAGTTTACTTTATTTTGGCAACGTATGTAATTGTTTCCATATATCGTGTTATATACAATTTATTATTCAGACACTTCAGACTTTGGGATTATTTGCTAGTGGTGGCTCAGAAAGAAGATTTATTGGCCAGATGTGTGGCTCGAACAGAGAATGAGACAGGCTCCAAGCAGCCTAGAGGAGGAAATTTACTTAAAAAATCCTATTAGCAAAAAATATTAATGCTCAAGCCCCTGCACAAATGTCAAAATGTCTAAACACTTTGAAAATTTCTAGATTAAAAAATTACCCATTGTGTCAAACATCTGCCCAAATTCTCTGAAGTTCAAACACTTGGAAAAATTCTACTTGAAAAAAGTTACCCATCGCACCAAAATCTCTGCCCATTTTTGTGAAGTTCAAACAGTTTGAAACCTACTGCTTCCGAAAAGGTACACATTGCCTCAAACTCCGATCAAATTTTTAGAAATTCAAACAATTTGAAAATGTCTGTTTCCGAAAAAGAATTAACAATTGTCCCGGACCTCTGCCTGGATTTCTAACCAGTTCAAACAGGTTTAAGAATTACACACCTGAAAGAAACATACAATCCCAGGTGCTCACAATGGACAGACAGATTAGACTATGGATGAGGATTATTTTGTGTTCTATTTACCTGAGGCCTGTAACTGTGACAGCGTACATTGGCAGGTTGATAAAAATACCTTTTAACAACTGTTAGGATTATAGCGCACTGAATACGAGATTAACAATTACCACTACTGTTCCAGTTCTCCGGTAACTACAGTAATTAAGCCGTCTCAATATTACTGACAAGTACTGAAGATTGCCAACAAGTACTGGAAACACGGTGTCAACACGTCCCTAAAAAGCTATAGGACACACTTAAAACAGCGAAAATTGTCAAAATCAAATAAAGTAACCAAATAATTTAATGTAAATACCAATAACTTAACTGAACAACTAGTAGTAGGAACTTTTGGTCGCAAACAACTTACTGAACACAAATTGCAAATACTTGCTGAATGCAAACAGCAATAAGTTGTCACGTCAAATAGCAACACGTTGTTGAAGTCAGAGAGCAACAACTTTCTGAAGTCAAACAGTAACAACTTGATACAGTCAAATAGCCAGAACTCTGAAATTAAATAGCAACTACTTTCATTGGCAAATAATTTGAATGAGATTTGCAAATAATAAAACGGCCAACACAAATAACAACAACCGGTTGAATCTACAGAAACTATCCCTCTCGGCAATTAACTTGCCTGAAGAGGCTACAACAACTTTTCTCAGCAAACAACTGCTGAATCGGGAGCAACTACTTTCCTCAGCAAATAGCTTGGCTAACTCCACAATGGATACATCTCCCAATTAAGAGATTGCCTGAACAGGTAACAACAACTTTCTACGACAATCAATTTGATGAATAAGCGCATTGTAAAAGATGGTGACAACCTTATAGCCAGCCCAGAGCTGGAATATGCCACAGTTGGAACCGGCTACACATGGAGCCAGCCATGCGTGGAACTAGCCAGATTTCGGGCTAGCCAGACGTGGAACCATTCTGACTTGGAACCATCTATGTGGGGAGCCAGCCAGACTTGGGACCAGCCAGACGAGAAGCCTGCCAGAATCGGTACCTGCCAGACGTGGAACCAGCCATATGAGGTGCCGACCTCGGCATAGCATATTTAGCATATATAATTATAAATTTAGTGTAACTGAATTTATAGCTGTATCCAATTAATTACCTATGTGACTTACAAACAATTTAAACATTTATAAGAATTTGTGTTAATCAATTGGTCTACATTTCTTGCTTTAATAGGTGTACCCATACCATGTGGTGTCAGAACTTACATGCATTGACATAGCGATCCACCAACAGCTATCACATCACCTGTAATAAATGAGGAATTGATTTGTGTTCTCCATCGAAAATTGCCATTTTACATGTCGAGACATTAGAGTTATGTGGTAGGGTACGCAATATGGCAGGGGAGACAAGCTAACGCACTGGGTCCAAAGTGGACGCAGAGGACTTGTCCACGCTGATGAGCTGACATTCTCCACCTGTTCAACTACTGAGGCAGAGGGTGAGGAGTTGGAACGGTGATAAAGTGCGCTTCCCTATGTAAATTGTAGTGAAAGAGCGGTCCGCCCGACATACACTATTAAAAACAGTATGCAATTTGGTGGTACCAAGAAACAGCAGCGATGCTAATCTAGCACAGGCGTGGGATCAGTAGAGGAGATGCATTATTTAAGCCCGCCCATATATCATAGAAACCCCTCACACATATCACCAACAATACACGTGAAATGCACGATTATGCAACACATTAACTTCATGAAAATCCACCCATACACCCACTGACTCGCACATTACAAATGTCGAATATAACCAAAAGTCAGGTATCCCGATCCCAAAGACTTGAGAGTTGTCAGTGTTTTTCAAGAATCTGTCAGAAATCCACCTTTCCACAGTATCCATCTGCCATTTGACGTCATAATCACCTAAGCAGTCTGTAGGATGACGTCATAATCAAAAAATATTTATATATGGCCCGTATTTAACTCTTAATAGTCCGACACGTTGTACAAATTGTATGTCTCTACTATTTAATAAACATGCTGTTGAATATTTTGAAACTAATTTGACTGGACGCTGTTGCTGCCATAGACAGCAACAGCACCCAGTCAAATTAGTTCCAAAATATTCAATAGCGTACATTGTATAGTTTCCTGGATATTAATAGTCAGGGAGTTCAGAGATCGATCGATCCCGACACGAGCGAGGTGTAGGTGGAGCTTAGCTAGAGACGGCCGGGGCATAGCTAAAAATGGAACTGTCCATTGTTTGTAGGTGGTAGTGAATAATTTCACTGAAACTATAAGATTCAGAACCACAACCCGTTAGCGTACGTCATCCTGTTAGTATCGTTGGACTTGGGCTATTTGGTTAATAGGTTTATTAATTGTGTGTAATAGATAAAGTGCACGTAGTTTTGATTCTCGTCTTGTAGAGAGGTATTTAAACTGCTTCTGTGTCAATAATTATTTAGACGATTTCATATAAAATATCCCAGTGGTCATTCATTTAGTTTTCAGTAATACAGGAGGTTTAATGGCAATGTCGTTGTTTATGCTATCCAAGTAAGGCTCACAAGATGGGGTGGGGTTGGTGACTTTTAACAATTCGACATTTTAAAAGTTTTACGCTCCTCCTGGACCGCTGCACTGAGACAATTTTCCCAAATGTGGCGCCTAAATCATGTCCGTAACACATACAAGTTTCTGGATGTCCCAACTCCCAAGCCACCTTTAACAAGTTAATCTACATTAAAAATTATAACTATTTGAATTTACAACGTTGTTAATGTCTTCTTGTCATGCTTGTTCATCGCTATGTTGAGATATTGTGTTCTAATTATGCTACATCAAGACAAAGAATAGTAGAATACACGCTACTTTCTCGGTAGAATAAAATAATTGGCGACACTGTGATGCTAGTTTCTCTTTAGTAAAGGAAATTTAAGCCGATTCCAACGCCTAATTGGTATGTTGGGTGGCGCCTTTTTACTCCTCGGTCAGCTGTGGTGGCGCCTTGTTTAGACCTCCCTCCCCCTGACGTGAAAGCCTGGCTACGCCACTGTTTGCACTGAATAGCTGAATATTACTTATGGGGTTGAGATTATCTGAACTTGCATCTAGGCCAATTGTGTGCTTGGATGTTCGTACAAATGTTAGTCGGAGATTAAATAATGATTTGTCCCCGCTCTGTCTTATGTGGGGCCAGTTAGGTTAGCAATATCACTACCAAGCCCTATTTATGAGAGGTTAGTACACTGCCACTCAATAAGTTTAAATTAAGAGACGATAGCCAACTATAAACTATTGTGCTAACAGCTTTATTCACTCCAATGCATGTTATCATAAACCATATTAAACACGGTGATGGACCTTTTAGTTTTAGCTATGCCCCGCCCACCTCTAGCTAAGCTCCACCCACACTTCGCCGTGTTGGGCTTAATCAATCCCAGAATGCCCTAACCATTAATTTCCTGAAAATTATGAAGTTAAGTTGGTGAATATTGTGTAACTAATTTGAATGGGTGCTGTTGCTGCCTATGCCTCCCAGTAAAATTAGATTCAAAATATTAAACAGGATATTTATTAAATAGTAAAGGCATACAATTCGCACAACAACTCATAGTCCGTCTTCAGCTGTGCGTTCATGACATACTTATCTACGCCATTCATGACGTCATCTTGACGTCATTGTTTGTGGTGTCATTCTATGCTTCGCGTAGTTGATTATGACGTCATATGATGGATTGATACAATGGAAATGGCGGTTGACAGGCTAGATATGAACGATATCTTCACTCTCTGCCATACTACAGGAGAATTAACAAAATGCATGGTCCTCTATTGTGCGGTCGGTCGGTCAGTCAATTATGAAAGCATGCAAGCATTCGAATGATCAATCAATCAGTTATTCCCTCGGAAAATTTGACATTATTAATAGACTACACATCTGAGAAAGAGAAATCCTTTGTTTCTGTCGGCTTTACATTGTCAGCTTTCGTGTCTAATCGCGTGTAGTGAATATCCTCCCGCTGGATCTTCGACCAGTCTACGGCTTTCT
Organism: Chaetoderma sp. LZ-2023a; assembly: GCA_034401795.1. Taxonomy (NCBI): domain Eukaryota; kingdom Metazoa; phylum Mollusca; class Caudofoveata; order Chaetodermatida; family Chaetodermatidae; genus Chaetoderma; species Chaetoderma sp. LZ-2023a. The sequence continues at coordinate 55,342,028 of CM067363.1, read as the reverse complement.
TCATTTTGAGATAGAGGTAGACAGCGGCAAATGACACTATGAGGAAAGCAAGATTAAGATTAAGGTGCATCCCAAGAGAGGCTTCTGCAAACGCTACATTGCGATGGTCACTACGATCCCAATCAGATGACTCAGAACCTGAAAACAGAAAACAACTAATTATAATTTATTAACAGCGCACAGGAACAAGTTAAAGATGTCGTGTTGTCCTGTCTTAGCAATACTAATGTTTTCCAAGTAAGGCCTTTTCACACCTTTTAATAAACATGATCAAGTCATTAGTAGCATGCATGCTGCACGTGAATGATGCGCGAGCCGTAATGGCGGGGTCCAATTTTAGCTATGCCCGTCTATTTTAGCTACGTTCCACCCACATTTCGCCTGTGTTCGGAGCAATCGAACCGTGACTGACTCCCTGACTATCAATTTCCAGAAACATATACAGGTAAGCTGTTGAATATTTCGAAACTAATTTGACTGGAAGCTTTTGCTCAACCGCATGTTTATTAAATATTAAAGACATACAGCGTTCGTCACGTCACAAACTTAGCTCCTTCATTCATGACGTACCTGATTATGACATCAGCATACACGCCACGTAGTTGATTATGACGTCATATGATTGATGAATAAACTGGAATCCTCTATTGCATGGGCATCGCTATAAATGGGTCACTCTTTTTACCTTCACGCTTTACCCACCTGGGAATTTGTCACTTCTATAGAGAATGAACGCCACGTGCGAAAACCATATGCCAATATTCAGGACGGTATACACCCGAATAAAAGCAGCCCAGGTGCTCGTCGGATGACGTAACTCCCAGAGAAGCGAGGCAGCTGTGGCGAACGTAAGCGGTATTGGAAGAATGTGAACCACTCTTTCAAGCGGTTCCTTCCCGTGCATGTTAGCGTAATAATAAAACAACATCCCGTACAAACTGAACGCAATTGCTCCTGTGACGTAATGCGCTCCCTTGACAAGAGGGAATTTCAGCCAATCCAGTAAATCTACAGCGCCGTGTATGACGAAGATACCATATATGGTGATATGCTGGAGGTTGCTAAGATTACGAAATGCTCCATCAGAATCACGAAATGAAGCTTTAGCTTCGATGACCTCGGCCATGAACCCTGCGAAAATAGTGATTAACACGTTATTGCTGTATGCAGTCCAGCTCAGAGACAACTTTAAATGTTTCCAAAACAAAATAAAACGTGCTGTTGAATATTTGGAATATAATTCGACGGTAATGGACATTTCCAGTTTATCCATCCATCATATGACGTCATAATTAACTACATGACGTGTATGATGACGCTCTAATCAATTACGTCATGAATGACGTAGATAAGTTCGTCACGAACGCATAATTGATGAGGGTCTAAAGCGTTGTTGTAAGAATTGCATGTCTTTACTATTTAATAAACGTGCTATCGAATAATTTGAAAATAATTTGACCGGCGCTGTTGCTGCCATAGGCAGCAACAGCACCCAGTCAAATTAGTTTCAAAATATACAACATATTACTTGTAGAGTTTTCTGGAAATTGATCAGGTTAATGCAACTTCGTAGCCATGTTTATTTTGACTTGAGCGAAGGGTCTTAATGTTTTTACCCAGTCCATTCATTTGTCTGAACATATATTGTAAATCCTTGCAGCTTTTCGTTTCGCTTCAATAACGAATCTTGACCTTGAGGCATATTAAAGGTGTATGTTCACACCAGAATGCTTGAAAATAAAACTGATGAAATTGTGTGCATTTAGACGCCTACATTACGTACCTAGATGCAATAAAACGAAGTAAATCTTAACATATGATGATTTCATTAAATATAAATTAATGTAATCTTTTTAAGTTGTGAAATTGAATTAGAGACACGAATCGCTAATTCAAATTCTCCACTAAAATTTTATTATTTTCTACGGAATGAAATCGCCATTGCATTAAGTTTGCCAGAAAAAAATAATGTTAAAATTGTATAGTTTAGATGTAATGAAAAGAAATAAATTTTAACATATAATGATTTCATTCCATATAAATGAATATGGCTGTTATTGTTGTGAATTTGAATTGGGGACTCGTGTCTCTAAATCAATTTCACAACTTAAAAAAAGTTATATTAATTTAAACGTAATGAAATCATCAAATGTTTAGATTTATTTCGTTTCATTACATTTAGACACACAATATAAGCCTCTAAAAGTATTTTAACAATTCTATTTTTAAGCATTCATTTGTGAATATGCACCTTTAAGTGAAAGGTAACCTATCAAATGCAAATCAAAATCTACGAGCGGATGGACGGACTAACTCTAGTGGTGTGCTGGTCATGATGTTTGGTGGAATCGTCTAGAGCGTTACACTAACATCACAATCAAAATTCTTAATGGATGGTGTATCTTTCTCTGTCATGAACATTTAATCATCCGAGTAGTCGACGCATTATGATATGTAGGCATTGACAGGGAATCGAACTCCATGATGTATCAGAAACGCATATTGTGAAAGCCTCGCCGTCAAAGCAAACGCCTTTCTTGCGGCGTTGGTGTGGTGGAAGCGTGTGTGGGCTATACTCCTCCCTTTCTTGCGGCGTTGGTGTGGTGGAAGCGTGTGTGGGCTATAATCCTCCCTTTCTTGCGGCGTTGGTGTGGTGGAAGCGTGTGTGGGCTATACTCCTCCCTTTCTTGCGGCGTTGGCGTGGTGGAAGCGTGTGTGGGCTATACTCCTCACTTTCTTGCGGCGTTGGTGTGGTGGAAGCGTGTGTGGGCTATACTCCTCACTTTCTTGCGGTGTTGGTGAGGTGGAAGCGTGTGTGGGCTATACTCCTCCCTTTCTCTCGCGGCGTTGGTGTGGTGGAAACGTGTGTGGGCTATACTCCTCCCTTTCTTGTAGCGTTGGTGTGGTGGACGCGTATGTGGGCTATAATCCTCCCTTTCTTGTGGCGTTGGTGTGGTGGAAGCGTGTGTGGGCTATAATCCTCCCTTTCTTGCGGCGTTGGTGTGGTGGAAGCGTGTGTGGGGCTATAATCCTCCCTTTCTTGTGGCGTTGGTGTGGTGGAAGCGTGTGTGGGGCTATAATCCTCCCTTTCTTGCGGCGTTGGTGTGGTGGAAGCGTGTGTGGGGCTATAATCCTCCCTTTCTTGCGGCGTTGGTGTGGTGGAAGCGTGTGTGGGGCTATAATCCTCCCTTTCTTGCGGCGTTGGTGTGGTGGAAGCGTATGTGGGGCTATAATCCTCCCTTTCTTGTGGCGTTGGTGTGCTGGAAGCGTATGTGGGGCTATAATCCTCCCTTTCTTGCGGCGTTGATGTGGTGGAAGCGTGTGTGGGCTATAATCCTCCCTTTCTTGCGGCGTTGGTGTGGTGGAAGCGTATGTGGGGCTATAATCCTCCCTTTCTTGCGGCGTTGGTGTGGTGGAAGCGTATGTGGACTATACTCCTCCCTTTCTTGTGGCGTTGGTGTGGTGGACGCGTATGTGGGCTATAATCCTCCCTTTCTTGTGGCGTTGGTGTGGTGGAAGCGTGTGTGGGCTATAATCCTCCCTTTCTTGCGGCGTTGGTGTGGTGGAAGCGTGTGTGGGGCTATAATCCTCCCTTTCTTGCGGCGTTGGTGTGGTGGAAGCGTATGTGGGGCTATAATCCTCCCTTTCTTGCGGCGTTGGTGTGGTGGAAGCGTATGTGGGGCTATAATCCTCCCTTTCTTGTGGCGTTGGTGTGGTGGAAGCGTGTGTGGGCTATAATCCTCCCTTTCTTGCGGCGTTGGTGTGGTGGAAGCGTATGTGGGGCTATAATCCTCCCTTTCTTGTGGCGTTGGTGTGCTGGAAGCGTATGTGGGGCTATAATCCTCCCTTTCTTGCGGCGTTGATGTGGTGGAAGCGTGTGTGGGCTATAATGCTCCCTTTCTTGCGGCGTTGGTGTGGTGGAAGCGTATGTGGGGCTATAATCCTCCCTTTCTTGCGGCGTTGGTGTGGTGGAAGCGTATGTGGACTATACTCCTCCCTTTCTTGTGGCGTTGGTGTGGTAGAAGCGTGTGTGGGATATAATCCTCCCTTTCTTGCGGCGTTGGTGTGGTGGAAGCGTATGTGGGCTATAATCATCCCTTTCTTGCGGCGTTGGTGTGGGGGAAGCGTATGTGGGCTATAATCATCCCTTTCTTGCGGCGTTGGTGTGGGGGAAGCGTGTGTGTGCTATACTCCTCCCTTTCTTGCGGCGTTGGTGTGGTGGAAGCGTATGTGGGCTATAATCATCCCTTTCTTGCGGCGTTGGTGTGGGGGAAGCGTATGTGGGATATAATCATCCCTTTATTGCGGTGTTGGTGTGGGGGAAGCGTGTGTGGGCTATACTCCTCCCTTTCTTGCGGCGTTGGTGTGGTAGAAACGTGTGTGGGCTATAATCCTCCCTTTCTTGCGGCGTTGGTGTGGTGGAAGCGTATGTGGACTATAATCATCCCTTTCTTGCGGCGTTGGTGTGGGGGAAGCGTGTGTGGGCTATACTCCTCCCTTTCTTGCGGCGTTGGTGTGGTGGAAGCGTGTGTGGGCTATAATGCTCCCTTTCTTGTGGCGTTGGTGTGGTGGAAGCGTGTGTGGGCTATAATCCTCCCTTTCTTGCGGCGTTGGTGTGGTGGAAGCGTGTGTGGGCTATAATCCTCCCTTTCTTGCGGCGTTGATGTGGTGGAAGCGTGTGTGTGATATAAAGCTCCCTTTCTTGCGGCGTTGGTGTGGTGGAAGCGTGTGTGGGATATAATGCTCCCTTTCTTGCGGCGTTGGTGTGGTGGAAGCGTGTGTGGGATATAATGCTCCCTTTCTTGCGGCGTTGGTGTGGTGGAAGCGTGTGTGGGATATAATGCTCCCCTTCTTGCGGCGTTGGTGTGGTGGAAGCGTGTGTGGGCTATAATGATTGGTGCTTTAGCCGACTGTGGGTTCATTGGACCTTTCCAGTTTTAGCTATGCCCCGCCCATCTCTAGCTAAGCTCCACCCACGCTTTGTCCTTGCTGGAATCAATCGATCCCTGCGCTCTCGGAATCCCAATTTCAACAAGACTATACATGTTAGCGTTTGGATATTTTGAAACTAATTTGACTGTCTATGGCAGCTATAGCGCCCAGTCAAATTAGTTTCAAAATAGTCGACAGAATGTTTATTAAATAGTAAAGACATACAAGTTGTACAACGTGTCTGACTATTAAGCGTTTAAGACGGACTAAATCGAGTCATACATGCAGTAATTGATTATGACGCCACGTAGTTGTATGACGTCATATAACGTCACGTGATGGATAGCTAAACTGGAACGGTCAATTCCCTGTCAATGAACATTGAATAGTCTGTCAAATGTTCGAATTGTACAATAAACAGTCTGTTGAATATTCTGAAACTAATTTGACTTGGTGCTGTTGCTGTCAATATTCAACAACTTACCTGTATAGTTACCTTCATATTTGGATTCTGGGAATCGAATGTTCGATGGTTCCCAACACGGGCAAAGCATGGGTGGAGCTTGCTTAGAAAAGGGTGGGGCATAGCTAGAAATGGATTACTCTATCGTATGTAGAACCAAGCATTTCACTCACCCACAACTGGGAAGAGAATTTTGAAGATGCTTTCTATCGGTGCCTGTCTCCTGCCACATTGGTTAGTGTAACTTAGCCGCGGGTAGAAGTCTTGCCCAGCTGCGCGGCACTATAAATGAGAAATATGCATATGAATTGTATATCGTAATGCCCTTGTAAAGATGTCTGGGTGAAAATAAATAAATAAATAAATAAATAAACAAATAAATTAATTAATTACTTAATTAATTAATTTTGACTTGATTATTTTGATTCTAAATATTCAACAGAATGTATATTAAATAGTAAAACATCGAATTCGTACAACAACGTTTAGTCCATCATCAATTAAGCGTACGTGATGAACTTATCTACGTCATTCATGACGTCATCGATTATGACGTCATATAATTGATGGATAAACTGGATTCCTCCGGTGAGATACTGTGACACTAGGATCAAAGAGCTAACTAAATATGTCATCTTTCAGTTATCAGACTGGCTACACCCATTGAACTGTGACTGCTGATTATGGGTCACACGATTGTATCCCATTAGGCCTATATACGAGTTTACTTTTATTCATTTGTGCGTATAAACTGACGTCAACAATGTTCCAGGCTGTATTACTATAATTACTTAAAGAGCTGTGCGTGCGTGCCTGCGTGCGTGCGTGTGTGTGTGCAAATCTGCGCTTGTTTTGTCTGCTTTATCTTACCATAATATACTGAGTCGAGAAGTTCCATGACCACCATATGGATATAACTATGAAAAATATCCCTTCATCTATATGACCCCAAAATGACCCCATGTTGCGCGTGTGCTGTAAATCCACCTAAGAACAAGAAAATTATATATTTGGGCCTATAAACATTACCATGGGCCAATGTAAGTAATTAATTAACATCAACTGGAAACATTAAACTGGTGTCGGGTTTGAAAACAGAGTTTCAGAAAGCTGTTGCTGTCCCAGCAACAGCTTTCTGAAATGAGGTTTCCAAACCGGGCACCAGTCTTCAGCTTTCCACGTGATAGCAGTTTTCAAGATGAACATGTATTACACACAAAAAACTAAATAATTGAAAAAGCCAACAAATTAATTAAGCGTAGATGGATTATTTGTTTCCATACCTGTCATGTACTCTACACAGCTCCTCCTTCCGGCAGGACAAATGTTCCTAACTTTGACAATGAATTTAGATAACACGCATCGAAACCTGAAAACGGAAACCATTCTGCTTGCTTTTTACACCATAATCAATAACGAGGAAACATGCCATGGGCAGTTTCCGGAATACCTAACAAAGCCATTAACCCGTTTACAATGAAGTCATGCCATGATGCGGAGTTTCGTCTGTGTGATTTCTGATGTTTAATTTGGAATGAACATTGATGTGAGCACTCGGATTCAGCAATATATTGTTTTCAAAATATCCGCATCTGTGTGCGCGTCCGTCCTTATGACAGCAACAGCGCCCAGTTGAATTTGTTTCAAAATATTCAACAGAATGTTTATTAAATCATAAAGACATGCAATTTACACAACTGTCGGACTATTCCCGATTCATGACAGATTATTGTCAATTATATATGATTGTGACGTCAACCTAAGTGTGAGTTACTTGATTATGACGTCAATACTTGAGTGACAGATCGGATCCATATATTGCCATACGCAATCTTAAAACGTCTCTTTCTATGGTTTATGTTATCGACATTGTCAAACTAACATGGCTACCACATCTCCAAGTTCTCAGCCGTGTTCTGTTGTTGGGATACTATATTTCGATAAAGTGCACTTGTCCTGTACTTGGCATCGATATACAAGTAAAATGTCCACCCAGTTCTTATCTCCCGGTCATTGACCCCATTATTGGTTGCAAAGCCTATTAGACTAGTCGTTCTTTATCGGACCGGAACTTCAAAACCGGCACAAGTAGCCAACACTATCAGGAACTCTATTCCACGGCATTAATAAGAGTAATCGGGGATTGCAAAGCCTCGCCCTCCTGCTTTTGTCACATTGTAAAAATCTTTCCGATTTTCCGGATTTTGGACGCCTAATGTACGGTTATACTCTCTCTCTCTCTCTCTCTCTCTCTCTCTCTCTCTCTCTCTCTCTCTCTCTCTCTCCCGTGTGTTAGAATTTGAGCCGAATCAGGTCAGTAATTTCTGAGATATCCATAGAAATAGAATTTGATACAATCTGAATACGAGATTTTTATCCGGATATCGAAAAAGGTCTGGAAATTCTCTGTTATGGTCAAATCATATGTTGCGTAAAAATCTTAGCTAAATTTTCAGGGATTTTTAACTATAAAAAGATGCGCACTCACCGCCCGTCTGCCCATCCGCCCAATCGCCGTCCCCCCCCCCCTCCCCCTCACACCCCACGCGAGCGCGCACACAGCTGTAAAACCTATGACTGAAAGTTGCAAATGTGTATCTTTAATAACTCCAATAACCAATTACTATCATCAGTAATATATGTTCTGCTGTTGGTTCGCTAATGCTTTTATTTAGCCCTTACCACTCCGATGTTAAAATTGTCAATTTTCTAATTAAATTAAAAGATGAATTGGTGTTCATTTTTTCAGCAAATTTGGAGCATGATAGGAAGCAACATCATCTACCAAGATTGTTGAAAAAGATACATCAGTTCCTTGCTATTTGCACAGTAAATGATAGAATATTGACATCGGGGTGGTAATGGTTAATCTTAAAAACTGGTTTATAGTGGCTTTTTGTTTGAAGACAAATAATAGTGGCTTGTATGGAACTACTATCGTTTCTACAAAAAATATAGCCATAGTGAATGAGTTCATCTCTGATAACGCGGGTTACTGGGCCGGTACTGAACCAATACCGTCCCAGTAGCCAAGCGTTATCAAGGAAATATATTTTTGTTAATACTTATTGATGGACCACCAGCGAGTGCTAGAGAAACGTTTACCGTTTCAAGACGAAATACCAAATATCCAAGATAATTTCAAATTTAATAAATATACTGTTGGACATTTTGAAACTAATTTGACGGACAGCTGATCTTTTCAAATTTGTAATCAGAATATTCAACAGGTTACCTGTATAGGTACCTTGACATTCCCTGGGAATTCAGGGTGCAAAGGGTTAATGGCTAGGCATATGCTGAGTACCTTGTTAGAATGTTAATGGGCCTAATTTATCCACAGAAACACACCCACACACCCTTACGAGACGTGTAAGATGACGTCATAATCATTACGTCATGAATGATTCGATTTAGTCCGTCGTTAACGCTTAATAGTCCGTCATGTTGTACGAATTGTATGTCTTTACTATTCAATAAACATTCTGACGAATATTTTGAAAATAATTTGACTGGGCGCTGTTGCTGTTGTTAACAAAAAGAGTTACAGAAAATTCTGAGCGATTCCGAGTGATTAGGATTTGGCTGCGAAAAATGACTACATGGAAAAAATGTTGAAAATCGTGCCTTATAATTCCTGCATTGTGTTTATTCTAGATATGGACAAATTCAGTTAGGTATGTTTGTAAAACAAAAATAAATAAATGTGTGTGATCTTACCTTACAATATACGTTTATATGCAATATCTCCCGCGTGATCCCGCGAAGAACTTTCGTATATCTAATTAATTTAGAAATGTTAATTGGATAAGCTGTGAAGTATCTTAGTCCAGGCTTATCGCGGAGTTGATGGCAAGGGCACTCATGATACAGGCGTCTCGCATACGTGTAAAACAACACACTGGTGAAGGAATGCGCGTGAAACCTGCTTCAGGCTGCAGTAAATATAGCCACACCTGCTCCTAAATTATGTACAGGTAATTAACCCTAAGTATAATTAACCTGAGGAACCACGGGATATGAAAAAGCAAAACCGGAGGAATCCAGTTTTAGCTATGCCCCCCCGCCCATCTCTACCTAAGCTCCTCCCACTCTTTGACCGCGTTGGGATCGATCGATCCCTGCACTCTCTGAATCTCTATTTCCAGAAACTATACAGGCAGCAACAGTGCCCAGTCAAATTAGTTTCAAAATATTTAACAACTTGTTTATGAAATAGTAAAGACATACAATTCGGACAGCTTGGCGGGCGATTAAGCATTTAAGACGGACTAAATCGCATCATTCGTCACGTAATTGATTATGACGTCAGCCTACATATCGCATAGTTAATTATGACGTCATATGATTGACTGAGAAATTGGATTCATAAATTCTCAACAGGTATTGTTAGCCACTCTCGAGAGGGAGAATCGCTGATAGGCTCAGTCAGGGTGTCCGAACCATGAATCAACAGAACCGCAATTTCTAACTTACTATACAAGTAAGTCGTAGGAAATTTTGAAACTAATTTGACGACAGAAACGTGTTATTATCATCATAGACAGCAACATTTCGCGGTCAAAGTAGTTTCAAAATATTCAACATAATATTTATTAAATTGTAATTGAATTTTTAATTGAGTCTTCCTGGATCGAAATGGTAAGAAATATTCTGATGGGTCATAAACTAGTAGTCAGCCACAGCATTCCGCAACTCGATTTTCAAAATGCGCATCGGTAAAGGATAGATAGAATACCATTTCTTGTCAACAGAAGCGCGGTAATTAATAAATTTAATCCTTGGACACACAAGTCGGTCAAAGACGGTGTCTGTAGTGGTCTTGAGAAATGTCCATTTGCAGACCAAGAGAAGACCTTTTTGCAAGTTTATCACTGGAATGACTGTTTAGATAAACGAGCCAGTCATTCCAATGGTAAATTTTCAAAAATAGTCTTCTTCTGGTCTGCAAATGTTTATTTTCTATGAGGAAATTTTGAATTTTTTGGAGCAAATTTTAGAGTTAAAATGCTCCTGATCTTGAAAATGACTGCGTTTAACCCTTAACCCATACCGACAAGAAATTGCAAATTCTGTATGATACACGGAACATTCTATTGAATATTTTGTAACTAATTTGACTTGGAGCTGTTGTTGTCTATGGCAGCCACATGTTCTTGCCAAATTATTTTCAAAATAGTCAACAACCTTTCTGTATATTCGTCATGGAAATGAGACGTAGGGATTTTAAGGTTCAAATGGTTGGCACCGATGTGCTGCCATGCTCGCGTGACGTAGTCGCAGAGAAATAACCGAGACTGTCGTGTTCTATTCATTATGTTTGGATGGTCGTTACAACAACGATGACCATATACATAAACCCAATGTGAATACCGACCCTCGCGCCGTAATGGTGCGCGTGCGTGTGGTATTCAGTAATTGTAATGTTAGGCTTGACCAACGACTATATGTGTCCAGAATAAATAACGTGTTGCTAAGGCGCTTTGTCATCTTGCATACACGTTTAATATCTACGGAGTGTGAGAATCTCTGAATGATTGGTGGCATGACGCTCGTTTTCCTTAGTGATACGAAAAGTCTGACTCATCTGACATTTGTTCTTTCGTTCAGTTGGCCTTACCGGCCACTTACATCTAGGGGTATTTGAGCCATGTCACTCGCAGAGAGGTGGCTTCCGAAGGGATGCGTAGCTCCCCCGAAGAGTTGCCAAAATGAAATTATGACTGAAAAAATGTTGTTGTTGTTCTTGTTGTTCGATTAGTTTTATTGCCCTCCTACGCCTTGGTGTATTTGAGCCGCGTCTGTACCTTGGGGGGGGGGGGTGTTCTTCCCGGAAGGGTCGTGTGGACGACAGCTTTATGTCCCTTCCTAATCCTAAGGACGTGGCATATGAATGACGCAGCATCGGAGAGTGAAGGAGATGTTTCCACCGATTGCCTGTCGGCCATCTGATTTGGACCAGGATTCAACCCTGCCCAACGCCACGCTACCACCACGGTCAATCGTCTCCCTCTTACGTGCTTGTGGTGTTAGCTCCTTTTATACCCCACGCTGGGAGACCGGAAGTCTGCTGGGCTATGACCAGATATGGACACGTTGTTCTGTATTTTGGTGGTGTATGAATTTTTCGATGCAAAGCATTGGCCACTTTTGGTGGAGCACTTCATTTTGACAGCACACTACATTTTGGTGGTACGATCCCTTTTGGCGATGCAACGATACTGGCGCTGCATGACGATTTGGGTGTGGACAAGAAGGCATATATCTCGAGAACTGTTCATTTTGGACCAGATAAATATATTACGAGTAAACACAAACATGTCCCCAAACCTCATGACGACTCAACCCAACAGTTGACTTGAAGTTCGATGTTTGCAAACCATTTCTACATTCACTGGCAGTGTTTAGCTCTCCTTATCATCCAAGTCATCATTTGACATGTTTTGACAAATACCTAGCTGACTAGCTGACGAACAATCAAGTCCATGACGACGACACCCACAGTGCATAGTTCCACAGCCCGACTTGCGGGTGCATCTCACTAATGTTAAGGCTACACTAATGTTTTAGAATGTACATGAAGAAAGAAGACACACAAATAAATATAGACTATTGGTCATCTCAATCACTTATCAAGAAGAGCTGTTATTTGTTATTTTGTTTTCATCGACTGAGAACGATCTCATGGACCTGCTATTTTCTGAAGTAATGAAAAAGGTACATCAATGTTTCAAGGTCAAAGTGCAACGCCGAACGTTTGGGAGCTGAAGGCCCCGATCTTGCAATAAATACAATAATACAATCTTCTCTTTCAATAATATCTCATTTTGATTATGACGTCAGATAACATTGACGTATAGTTTGATTATAAATTATGACGTCAGATACTTGAATGAACGGACAGATCACTCTCTTGGGTTCTGGAATCCGTAAGTTCAAAGAGTTTGTGACGCGTGTTAACATTATATAATGGGGGGATTCCAGTTTATCCATCAATCATATGACGTAATAATCAACTACGTGACGTGTAGGATGTCGTCATAATAAACGTCCGTCATGAATGGCGTAGCTAAGTTTGTCACGAACGCATAGCTGATGACGGATTAAGCTTTGTTGCACGAATTGTATGTCTTTACTATTTAATAAACATCCTGTTGAACATTTTGAAACTAACTTGACTACGCGCTTTTGCTGCCTATGACAGCAACATCACCCACTCACATTAGTTTCAAAATATTCAACAGCTTACCTGTATGTTTTTCTGGAGATTCATAGTCAGGGAGTTCAGGGATCGATCGATCCCAACATGGGCGAAACGTGTGCGGAGCTTAGCTAGAGATGGGCGGGGCATCGCTAAAACTGGGTGAATTATAGAAGATGTGATGTTTTATCATATTATATCTGCCAGCTTTCCGTTGAAATCAGATCGGAACAGATTAGTGTATTGATAGGATTCGACTTCCTTGATAGTCGAGGTGAAGAATTAGGCGGATCCAAAATCGTGGATCACAATGTGCTTTATGTGTGGCAGTAGGTTGTCCACAGTTCACGAGAGTTCTACAGCTGACTCGAATCTATAAATAAGCGATAACTGGACTACAGAAATTTAAACTGACCCAACCTGTCTCTAATAATCATTCCTGCACTCCTTAACACGTGACTGAATGCAATCGAACATGGCTGACGTCAAAATGATGGCAATAGTGTTTGTCTCTGCGCTGTGTTTAAGCGTGGTGAGTATTAGGCAGGCGGGATACTTCGTTCTCTACCAGCCGATCATTAGCATTCATAATTTGGAATATGTTGTCTAGAAAACTAAATTATTTCTGTTTTCTATGCAGTATATTAGAAATTTTAGATTCGAATTATTATACTAAGAAAACATCAATTTAGTACAGTCCACCTCATAAATAAGTGACCATGTTACCAAATTAAAAATAGAAACATGTTATTTGGTAAGAAATGTTCTGCTGAATATTTTGAACATAATTGGATTGGAAGACATTGCTGCCTTAGGCAGCAATGACTTCCAATTCAATTATGTTCAAAATATTCAACAGTACGTTTTATTTTGTTTTGGGAACATGTAAACTAATATCTTAGCTGTATCGTAGACCTACTCGTGTGTATGAGAAAATGAACTTATTATCTATTTGCACCATGTAGCACCGGAAGCTCATGATAAGCGTGCAGGTATGTCGTTGAATACTAAGATAAGGACATCGAAAACTCGTGAGCAACTTACGGAGACAAGTTAAATGTTTTGAAATTAGTTTGAATGGAAGAATTTTATTAATTTCAAAATCTGTTCGACGGTATTCTTTTTACGCTTTTATCAATGTATATGTACGTTTTGCGTCCGTCGTCGTCGTCGTCGTCGTCGTCGTCGTCGTCGTCGTCGTCGTCCCTTCTCATGTCATGCTTGATGAATGTCTACCCAACATTGTATGGGCAATGGAGAGATCCGATCAGTCACAAAAGCATCTGACGTCATAATCAATTATGCCACGTGTAGGCTGATGTCACAATTATAATGTGTAGCGAATGGCGCATCTCGGTCCGTCATTAACATTGAATAGTCCGTCTAGTGTGCGACTTGTATGTGTTTACTATTTAATAAACATTATGTTGAATATTTGGGAGTATTCACCATGTTACCTGTATACTTTCCTTGAAATTGTGGGAATTCTGGATTCAAAGTATATAAACCAATCCCAACACGCGCAAAAATGGCCGACCATTGCTAGGGAATGGGCAGGGCATAGCTAGAAATGGATCCCTATATACTATAGAATTTACCATCCTAGATGAACCCATTTCTACATATTCGCCTTCCAGTTTCTAGCTAAGCTCCATTCGCTTTATATTTGCGTTTGACTCGATTTTCACGCTTTGAGTCCTGAATTCCCAGAATCTGAATTTGAAGGTCCATAGACAGGTAAGATTTTGCATATTTCGAAAATAAATTCGACCACCACCACCACCACCACCACCACCACCACCACCACCACCACCACCACCACCACCACCACCACCACCACTACCACCACTACCACCACCACCACCACCACCACTACCACCACTACCACCACTACCACCACCACCACCACCACCACCACCACCACCACCACCACCACGACGACGACGACGACGACGACGGATTCCAGTCGAATAGGGTTCGAACTATTCAAGACGCTAGTTAATACCTCATGAGAGAATGCGTTGTATCTGTGCCTATGTGACGACACACATTATCTAGGAAGGAGACAAGATGGTGGCGCACAAGGCTAACATCAATGCGATGTTTGAATGAAAAGTATTGTCATATCAATACATCAATAGACGGATTCATTTCTAGCTATGCCACGCCCATTTCTAGCTAAGCTCCGCCCACGGGTTAGGGTTTATTTATATACTATGATACTTAATTCCCAGAATCCCAATTTCAAGCTAAAGTCTATAAGCAGGTAAGCGGCTGAATATTTTGGAACGAATTTTACTAGATACTATTGCTTTGCAGCGACAACTCCAAGTCAAATTACTTTCAAAATATTCATCAGAATGTTTATTAATTGTAAATTCAACAAACACATACAATCCGTACACTTGACGGGCATGTCCTGCTTTATGACGGAGTTATAATACGTCATAATAATTGCAACGTCCGCCTAGGGTTAAGTTCAATTAGCTAACTTTAGTCAGTTTGCTGGTTTACTGAACATGCGCAGTCGCTATGCCAACCCGAAGGCTAAATAGTTAACTATAGTTCGTTCGTTCCAGATATTCCATTGAATTACTATTGGGGAAGGATGGAGTCAGGTACAAGTCTCCATTAACCTTTTCTGTCGTCTGTTTTGATGGCCTACGAAAATGGGTTATTTTTGTCCTCTACGACGTCAAAAAGCATCTATTTGAAATAAATTGGTAAGGAATATGGGCTTGAGAACATTGACATACAATGGCAAAGTATAATTTCATCAAACCTAAGTTATTTATTGAAATATTTGCATTTAGGCCTATTCGTGGCAAGCGATCACTGTCCGCCATTTTGAAATTTACGCAAATATCGCACTAACCATCTCAACCGAGCTCGGGTGCTCGGTTGACTATAGTTGACTAGCTAGTTAACTATTTGAAGTTCGACTCGGAACCTAGTTAGCTATAGCTAACTATGGTTAGGAGTCGAACTTGACCCTACATGTTATTGATTATGACGTCAGATACTTGAGTGATAGATCGGATCCCCATCTTCTTCTGAAAGTGATTGCTTCTGAATCTATGTGCCAGACGCTATCAGTGTATCATTACAATTGAGATGAAATTTGTATTTCTTCAATAATATAAGCAAATTTTATTGTTTTATTATTTCAGCAATTTGGTCAAGCTATGACGACAAGGCAAGGTAAGTGTATGTGGAGTGTGGGTTGTTAAGAAATGCATTTAATCATCTCATTCTATCTACTATGACTGTGGTATCTTCCATTTCTTCTAATTGCTTTTATTTGTACAAATACATAATTTCATATTTCATATGGAGACAGAATAATGTGACACATTTCTGGTTATATCCGCCCATCTCTAACTTAGTGCCGCCCACTTTTTCCTCATGTTCGGATCGATTTTGGAATTTTCAAAAATGAATTGGGAAGCAGGAGTTCCTAGTCAAATTAGTTTCAAAATATTCAAGATCATGTTTATTAAATTGCAAATTCACCAAAGATTTGCAATTCGTACACTTCGTAGCAACCGTTTTGATTTTTGTTGCGGAGCTATGCGTCATGTTGATTGTGGCGTCCGCTAACATGTTACTTAATTGATTACGACGTCCATTACTTGAGCGACAGATCGGATCCCTCTATTGTTAAGAACTACCTCGTGGCATACATTCATGTTGACAGAATGTCATAATTATACTAAATATGTGCCCAAACGATCCCAAACCAATCCCCCAATCACCACCACCCCTCCCCTCCCCCACCCCGCCTTGATAGTAAAATTATCAACGCAGTTTAGTTACAAGCTCTATAGAATCTCCGTAGCTGAGGGTGAACTAACTAATTAACTAACTAATGAATGGAGGATTCCAGTTTATTCGTCAATCATATGACATCATAATCAACTCTGTGACGTGTAGGATGAAGTCATAACCAATTACTTCATCAATTACGTATATAAGTTCGTCACCAACGCTTAATTCATGACGGACTAAGCGTCGTTGTACGAATTGTTTGTCTATACTATTTAATAAGCATGATGTTGAATATTTTGAAACTAATTTGACTGGGCGCTTGACTCGTAATCCGAGGGCCATGGGTTCAAATCCTACCTTGAAAGTAGTTGCAACCGCTTACATGTGCAGTTTTCTGGGAATTGATGGTCAGTGAATTCAGGGATCGTGTGATCCCAACACGGGCGAAGAGTGGGTGGTGCTTAGCTAAAGATGGGCGGAGCATAGCTAAAGATGGGCGGAGCATAGCTAAAGATGGGCGGAGCATAGCTAAAGATGGGCGGAACATAGCTAAAGATGGGCGGAGCATAGCTAAAGATGGGCGGAGCATAGCTAAAGAAGGGCGGAGCTCAGCTAAAGATGGGCGGAGCATAGCTAAAGATGGGCGGAGCATAGCTAAAGATGGGCGGAGAATAGCTAAAGATGGGCGGAGCATAGCTAAAGATGGGCGGAGCATAGCTAAAGATGGGCGGAGCATAGCTAAAGATGGGCGGAGCATAGCTAAAGATGGGCGGAGCATAGCTACAGATTGGCGGAGCATAGCTACAGATTGGCGGAGCATAGCTAAAGATGGGCGGAGCATAGCTAAAGATGGGCGGATCTTAGCTAAAGATGGGCGGAGCATAGCTAAAGATGGGCGGAGCATAGCTAAAGATGGGCGGAGCATAGCTAAAGATGGGCGGAGCTTAGCTAAAGATGGGCGGAGCATAGCTAAAGATGGGCGGAGCTTAGCTAAAGATGGGCGGAGCATAGCTAAAGATGGGCGGAGCTTAGCTAAAGATGGGCGGAGCATAGCTAAAGTTGGATTCCTCCATTAACTAACTAATGAATTATTCACACACAATAGGATCATCCACTTTACAACTAGGTTTGACCTTTAGGGTCTCAGCAGGTACAGGTAGGATTTGAACCCACGACCCTCGGGTTACGAGTCGGACTCGTAAGCTCTTAGGCTACGCGTGTCTGATAGTGTGTATAGGAAGCTGATTTTACCACAATTGACAACTGTCGAATCAGTACTGATAATTCGACTAGAATGTGACACAGCACGTCTAGCCTAACAGCATATTACATCTAGATAACAATTTATCCAGCCATAATACCAATTATATATCAATTATTAGTGTTGTTACAGTTATGAAATGGACACTGTGCAATAAACCGTTAGAGGGATGCTCATACTTCTTAAAGTTGACCTTGAAAAGTGCAGTCTGTTGACATTCAGTAAAGCACATGTTCTCCTACACAAGACAATAGATATTTTTTCTTGGCATTGGTCTGCTGCCAGACATCTTGACGCTGCAAACAGTAGATGTTGCTCTTCAAGTCAGCCAGACTGTCATCTCCCTGGCACGGACTCGACATCAGATGACATGCCATGTGACCAGACGGCGTGGTGGCGGACACAACCATAGGACAGGTTCCTTGTCATCCTGACCTGTCGAAACCGAACCACGAATGATACAGTATTGCGAAAGCACTTTAGAGTCACGACTGGGTTGACGATATCCATACAGACTGTTAGAAACACACCGTATGCCAATAGTTTGATGGCATGCAGGTGCTTTGTTATGGTACCCTTGAGTGAGCGGCACCGTCAATGAGTCGGAATTCTGCTTTGACTTTCACAATGAATGTGATCGTGTGTGGCGGCGTTAAAATGAAAGATTTGCTGATGCCACCGTGGTGGAGCATATCCGTTATGGTGGTGGTTCAGTCATGGTGTTGTGGGAGTAGTGTCGGTGGCCATACATATGTCTACTGCACCCAGCATGGTTCTCTGATTTGTAAGACATATGTGGACGAAGTTTTCCATGCTTTTGGGCGACCCTATGATGAAACATGACAGTTATAGTGTAGTCTGATGGATGATAATGCGCACCACACAGGGCAATTGTGGTTAACCTCTCCCTCGAAAACGAGCGTATGGAGTGAGAAGCTCGGTCTCCAGATTTAAATCGCATTGACCATACTGGGGACCTTTTGCAGACATCCATTTCAGCTCGACCAGTCCAACTCACCAGCCTCCGGACCCTTGGGCAGGCCTTGACAGAGGAATTGGTCAACATACCACAAATTTGCAGTAGCATTCAAAGGCGGTGCCAGGCTTGGTGACATCTTACACTGCACTTGTTACGCTTGGATGCACAATACCTGACATTGCTTTTCTGTGTTGATAATTGTAAAAAAATGTAGTTAAGGCGGTACGGTTTCTGATTTGTATCCCTATCTTCAATATTGTGTGTTATTGTAAGTTATCCGTAGCATTTTTGAGTAGTATATTGTGTTGAGTACTACGGTACTGTGGTAACTGTGTTTGATAGGGTGATATAGGAAAAATACATAATTCTTGAACAAAACTTTGCTATGCATGAAAAATACAACAATTATTTATACCTACCAATGGTATATATTTAAAGTTATATTTAACCAATACTACTAAAGAGATTCTGATATAAAATATAACTATGTGACACTCTGATATGTTGAATTTCATAATTACTGCGACATCATTTTAACTTGAGAAAATTTTAGATTTTGTAATTGATTTCAACACCCAGTACCACGGTACCGTAGACCCCTTGGTCATGCTAATAAATGTTAAATTTTGACATATCACAGTGACTTCAAAATAATATTATAGTGCAACGGTTAATGCCTTGAGATTAGGAAACACATGTATAAAATGGTAATTCTTCACACTATCAATCGTGATAAACTGCTTATGCTCTAGCGATGACATTTTGTGAAGCAACTTATGTGAATTTATAAATCGTATTAGGTACCACGGTAGCGTAGTACTCCAATCCCTATGTTCTACAAATGGCGAATGGAGGGCGCCTATCTGTCACTCGAGTATCTGACGTCATAATCAAATAGCACCGTCACGAAAGTGATTAAGGTCCGTCCCAAAAGTGTCTGGAGTGTATATCTTTGATTAATTTACAACGTAATAAACATTTTGTTGAGTATTTTGAATATTGAAACTCATTTGACTGGGATGTCCTGCCACCATGCATGGGAAGCAACATCCCCCAGTCATATTAGTTTCAAAATATTCGCCAACTTACATGCATAGTTACCTTGAAATGTGTATTCTGAGATAAGGGTTTCAAAGATTCATATCTATTTCATCACGTGTACAAAACTGGCAGAGCTAAGCTAGAAATGCGTTTCGCAAAGCTAAAATGGATCCTCTATTGTAAACACATGCTAGTAGCTAAAACAATCTGCCGTAGAAATGAGTCAAGGATCGAAAATTAGACAAATATTGTGTTGCCTCCAGGGGAAAGTATGCCATTTAAATTAGATTGCCCGACTGTACTTCCAATTTTTCCCATTTCTGTAAATTCTGTTGAAAATATGTATTATTGTAAGGTATATAGACTACAGCATCCTTGTAAATACCAACTCAAGCATTATAGTCACCCTTTATCCCTCATATCAGCCACAAACGGCTTCTGTAGTGGTTTGAGAAACGTCCATTTGCCGTCCAAGAGAAGACCTTTTTGGAAATTTTACCATTGCAATGACTGGCGCGATACTCGAGCCAGTCATTCCGGTAGTAAATTAAAAAAATAGCCTTCCCTTGGTCTGCAAATGGACATTTTTATGAGAAAATTGAAATTGTATTGAACAAATTTGAGTGTGAAAGGGTTAAGACTAAATAAAATAAATACTCGCCATGAGTACATGCAGGCCCTGAACATAACAAATTATCTAGGTTGTCCCCCACTGACCACCAGGGCAAACAATGTGTTAAAATCTGGTTGCCCTGCAGTAAAAAGTGGTTGGCCTGGACCGCCGGAACGTGTAATGTTCATGGCCTGTAGGTGGATCCGTTCTGTAACTGTATGACGTCATAATCAATCATAATCAATTACATGTAGCTTGACGTCACACTCAAAATGCATGGTGTATGATGTATCTAGTTCCGTCATGAACATTTAAAAGTCCGCCAATTGTACAAATTGTATATCTTTGGTAGATTTACTAATTAACAAACACTCTATTGAATATATTGAAACTAATTTTGCTGGGCTCCGTTGCTGCCTCAACCAGGAAAATTAGTTTCAAAATAGTCAACAGCTTAACTTGAAAATGGGATTCTGAGAACTCAGTATATAAATCGATCCTAACAGGCGCAACGGTGGGCGGAGCTTAGGTAGAATTGAGTGGGGGCATAGCTAGAATTGAGTGGGCCATAGCTAGAATTGAGTGGGGCATAGCTAGAATTGAGTGGGGAATAGCTAGAATTGAGTGGGGGAATAGCTAGAAATGGATCCCTTTAATCAGCATGTTTGCATAATTTTCCGTCAACCAATGAATTGTCTTAATTGTCTTATGATGCTGGTGCCATACCATTAATATCAAATGGACGTCGTCGAGATTTGTTTATTTAATAAATCACATATTAGAAAGCAAACAAACAAATATAGCCCATGTATTGAAGTAACTGTAAATCTACGCTCTCTGTAATAAAGCGAAGCCTCTTATTTTGTGATACCATCAAAATGTTAATAGCGTAGCAGATTATACCAGCGGCCTAAGCTTACATCATGCCCGATAGGCTCAGAATCCATTTTTGTTGATTTTGAAAGTTTTATTTTTCAATAAAATAGAAACTATCTCAGGAACGGCTGAGTCAATCATAATTTTGTAAGCAGGTTCTTGTGGAGAAATATATTCTGAATTGAGTATATCATATTGGAACCCGATTCTCCCATAGTTGCACGGTAGCTTATATTAGTGAATCACGGAAACAGATGAAAATTCCTCTTTCCACAATTGCGGAAACGCTTTTATGAGCATCAAGGTTTGTTCTTCGGAAGTCTTATTAGGATGAATATGTCCAGATTTTCTGTCTCTGCTCACCATAGAAGTATGATGTATAGAGATGGCAAACTGTTCACGAAGGATTCAGCATCTAGATATCCATGGAAGCAAGGAACGCCCTTTTGACGGAAAATCCTAAAGTTCAAAAGGTACTAGACGTCTATCAAATTTCGGTTAAAACGTTAAGGAGAAAACGCGGTTTAAATATTGCTCTCACACATTTCCTATAGGGCCATATTGGTCCGGAAATGCAGATCTCTAGAAAATCATTGATTAGATCTAGTGTAAAATTAATACAACAGCATGTCAATATAAGACGTATAAGTTGACCAACGTTCAAGTCGACCGGAGGCCATTTTGAAAAAAACTATTTTGGTTTTAGATTTTCAGTGAAAGTGGAGTTCATTTCTGCCAATCGCGAAGACTGGTAATCTTGCACCAAGATGAGCTATACGATATCATTTAATATGACGATTGGATGTGTATTATTAAATGGCAAAAGTCAAAAATTTGTAACTTTGACATCATTTAGGGGTAAGGTAGATCCTAAATCGCTGACCTGGAGATTACGGGGTGACATGGGTTATGTTTTAAAATGTCCACTGACCTTCTCTGCTCTCTGGCCAAGGGTGATCATTTCTGCTAAAAACGAACGCTGGTAACCTTAATCCATATGGTGTTACCGTAACAATTGACCTTTCCGGTTTTAGCTATGCCCCGCCAATCGCTAGCTAACCTCCAACCATACCTCGCTCGTGTTGGGATCGATCGATCTCTGAACACCCTGACTATCAATTTCCAAAAAATTACACAGGTAAGCTGTTGAATATTTTGAAACTAATTTGACTGGGTGCTATTGCAGAATTACAAAGACATACACTTTATACAACGTGCCCGACTCTTTGAGATGTGATGACTGTCTATATGGAACCATTTGTGGGGTAATGATTGTGACGTCATCATACACGCGCTGATCTGATTATGACGTCATAGGAGGTCAGATGATGGATGAATATTCTGGAAAGGTGAATTGACCGTTGACCCCAAAATGAGCAGAAGTCTTTGGTAAAACAAGGCTACAAGGCTATCCATATATGATCCGATAAAAAAACCACCGCGGCTTAGTTACAATTCTATTATGTAAATTTCCGCACATTTCCTATGAATTCTTTTTAAGACACTATTTGTTGAATTGTTGATTCCCGTAGTAGCAGGAGGGATTGAGGCGATACGACTGGTTGGGGGTGGTGGCGCGTGGGAAGGCCGCTTAGAGGTGCAAATTCAAGGTCAATGGGGAACCGTATGCAACCACTTTTTCGACGGTTACGCGGTCAGTGTTGTATGCAGAATGCTTGGTTTCCAGTAAGTAATAACATCACCTGAGCAGCGCAACCACCAGCATAAGCAACACTAAAATTAACATGTGCAACAACAACAACAACAAGAACAACAACAACAACGACGAGGACGACGACGACTGCGACTGCGACTGCGACTGCGACTGCGACTGCGGCTGCTGCGGCTGCTGTGGCTGCTGCTGGTGCTGCTGCTGCTGCTGCTGCTGCTGCTACTAGTACCACTACAACCACCACCACCAACACCATCAGCACTACTACTACTACTACTACTACTACTACTACTACTACTACTACTACTACTACTACTACTACTACTACTACTACTACTACTACTATTGCTGATGCCGGCATGCAGCTACTGCTACTACTGCCGCCACCTCTACCACAACCACTACATTTTAATATTTCTTTTAATATTTACTCATCAATTTAATTTATCTTTTTCAACAGGAACAATTGGCCGCAAATTGTATCTCAACAGTTTGGTCGAGGCGACGCAGCAACCCCTATCCTGCTCGATGGGGCCAATTGTCATGGTAACGAATTAACACTAAACGCGTGCAACTGGACACCTATCGGTCAACACACCTGTCAGCACGATCAAGATGTTGGCCTTTCGTGTGGTAAGATGAGTATATTGTCGCGTATTCGTTCTTTTCGGCTTTGATTGTGTGGGAAACATTCCTGCGGGTGTCCTATTGATCTCAATGGACCTTTACACTTTAGCCATCCATCACATGATGCCATAATCAACTACGACACGTGCAGAATGACATCAAAATCAATTACGTCATTATGATGTCATGAATGACGTAGATAAGTACGTCACGGACGCATAATTGAAGAGGCGCTATGCATTGTTGTACGGATTGTATGTCTGCACCATTTAATAAATATTATGTTGAATATTTCGAAACTAATTTGACTGGGCGGTGTTGCTGCCATAGGCAGCAACAGCACCCTATCAAATTAGTTTCAAAATATTCAGCAGCTTACATGTATAATTTTCTGGAAATTGATAGCCAGGAAGTTCAGAGATCGATCCCAACACGGACGTGGTGTGGGTGGAACTTAGATTGAGGTGGGCGTAGCATAGCTAAAAGTGGAAAGGTCCATTGCCTCGTCGATGTCTGAAACCAGCTGAGCTAAATGATTCGAGCGAGCCCGGCTTGAATACGATTGGCGTCAATTTGTTGAAATACACACGGCCCGCCGTATCTCCCGCTTCTGACGTTGACTAGCTCCTAGTTAGCGGCGGGAATTATTGAAACCGAACTTACCGGAGAGCAACATTATCCTTAGCTACTATGTGGAACTCCGGCGTAAACCAGGTGCCCACTGAGCTCTATGTTCTGCCCATTATTCTACAACACTCTCTGTTTACAACACCATTTTTGTTCCAGTCTTCTTAAATTGTCTCTAAAAACTTTTTTCTTGCCCGATGCACCGTGCATTATTTTTTCGTGATTACTTGCTCTGTTCTTTTTCATTTGTTCCTACTTATTGATCCGGCCTTTATGCCGGTCTTCTAATTACTACTAATAAAATAATATCTTCTGAACTTTGTCTCCATCTGCAGCAGTGGAAGTATCCAATCTTACAATTACGATTTAGTTTACCTTCCCATTTATAGTTTGAAACAATTAACTTAGTTTCAAAATTGTTCAACCAAATTTTATTATATTGTAAATTCATCCAAAGGCTTGGTACACTTCATAACGGACTTGGATTGCCATTACGTCATTATGATTGTGACGTCAGCTACCTAATGACGTAATTAATGGAACATTGCCATCTATTCTGGTGCAGAACATCATAGTTTCACCGGGTTGTGGTGGGGTGAGCCTCGTCAGAAAATGTTGGACGAGGCCGCATTCCTGACACAGATCTCGGGCCCTCTGAGGCCCTATTTATAAGTCGAACTTCTCATGTGCCGTGCCAGCTAAATTTATCTGAAAATGATAGCGCCCTAACTAGCGCGACAAAAGTTCGACAGATAGGCCTAAATCAAATTTTCTGGCACAGCGCGACTCACAATCGTGATTTTGAGCTTTCGAGTCGAGCTAGCGCTAGTTCGACTGAAGTACGACTTTGTATGTCGCACCTTTCATGTGCCGCGCCAGCGCAGAACAGCTTATCGGTGGTCAAGTCTTGACATCTGATTGGGCAATGGTCTGAAAATAAAATTCGTTCGTTCGTTCGTTCGTTCGTTCGTTCGTTCGTTCGTTCATTCATTCATTCATTCATTCATTCATTCATTCATTCATTCATTCATTCATTCATTCCATTCATTCTTTCAGTCATTCATTCATGCACGCACACACGTGCATGCGCACGCACACCTACACGCACGCACACCTGAACGCACACACTTCATTCGTTTTCAATTTATTATCCGGACAGGGAAGATGCATAGAACGTGCAGATAACGTTTGCCATTTTCGGTACCGGTAAAAAAGCGTACGCTAATTTGTCAAGGCTTTGGGTGGGTGGAGGGGCAAAGGTGGAGTGGGTGGGTGAGGTTAAAGGGACATAGTTTCGATTCTAATGAATTTTCCAGAGGATCAAGCAGTGGAACGTGTCCCCATTTTGGGTAAACTCTTAGGGGAATAAGTATCTTAAAACTTCTCAGCTGAAGAAACCTGCCCCCACCCCCATCCCATATGTACGTGACTGTTCCTTAACACTTTAAAAGTTACAGAACAAGATGAGAGATTATCCTTGATGGAGTATTCTGTTAAATATTTTGAAACTAATTTGACTGACAGCTATTGCTGTTTAAAGCGACAACAAGTTCCAGTCGAATTATTCACAAAATATGTAACAGCTTTCCTGTTGTTAGTTGTCATTTCCATCGGAGAAATAGTTTACGCCATTAGGCCTAATTAACGCCATTAAAGATGCATACGTATCGCACCAGAATGCGCGTGAAAACAAAATTGTTTAAATTCTATACTTTTAGAGCCTTAATTTGTGTACCTCGTTGTAATGTTCAAGCGAAATAAATCTTAAAATTAAATAAATTCCAAACAGATGCATATATTTACTGCATGCCAACTCTTGGGCCACCATTCAGTAAACTATCGCCCTTGCGCTCGCGCTCGCGCTCGCAATCCCGCAACTGTGTTTTTCTAACAATAGACTAGCGCTACCCGACAGAATTTTACATCTGAATCAAAATTATCATTGGCCGTGCCAACGCCGTGCTATAGTCGAACCAGTCGTCCTTAGCGCGGCTCGACAGAAAGTTAGACTTATAAAACGAGCCATGACCGCATTCTGTCATGTTTAATGATCATGGAGATGGCGAGACTCTTACATGAAACATTGGAAATGTTAACATGCAATCTAGTTCTAACTCCGGATTGTAGTCACACAGTAACATGGCTGAGCAGCATGGAGATAACATGGAGCCGAACTGATTAGCTATTCACGTACTCAATAACAATAATGGGAGTAATCATGGGAGAACTGGCAGATTTAACAAAAGAAATGTAATAGTTAGCATAGGCTCGGGAAATGTGTGGTCAGCTAGCTGCATGCCATAGCATACAGACTATATGCGTTAATGCAGCCTTTCTTATGTCAAAATTTGAGTCAAATTGTACTAATAATTTCTTAGACGCACTCACGCACACACGCACGCTTGCGCGAACGTACACACGCGCATACACGCACACGCAATGGCGCACCCACCCACCAGTATTGCTCTATGTGTTTTACTTTTTTCCGTAGGCTCGTCATAAGGGAACGGGCGTATGATGATGTAATATGTGAATAAATCCTTATACGAACGTACACACGCGCACACGCATACACGCGCCCGCTAGCACGCACACACACATGATGTAATATGTGAATAAATCTGTATATAACGAAGTATTATTTTCTGCTCTGTATCGCTACTACCATTCTCTGTGACATCGCCATGTGGCGCCGCTCTATGCACATCCCTATCAATGGGCTCCGATCTCTCACACACGTATCTGACGACATAATAAAATACGACACTTGTTAAATAATGTCACAATCAAAATGGCGTAGGTCTATGAGTGACGGTCACCGTCTATCACGAAATGTACCCCTCCAGAGTAATGACGTCATATGACGTCATAATCGGCTAAGCAGCGTGTAGGATGACGTCATAATCATTACGTAAAAAATGACTCTTTAACTCTTAATCGTTCTACACGTTGTACAAGTTGTGTGTCTCTACTATTTAATAAACATGATGTTGCACCCAGTCAAATTAGTTACAAAATATTCAACAGCTTACCTGTACAGTTTTCTGGAAATTGATAGTCAGGGAGTTCAGAGATCGATCGATCCCAGCACGAGCGAGGTGTGGGCGGAGATTAGCTAGAGATGGGCGGGGCATGGCTAAACATGGAAAGATCCTTTGGTAAAAAGTCCGTCACGATAGTTTCTGAATTTTATGATTTTGTTGAATTTAGTTTAACAATTATTCTGCTGAATATTCTGTACCTAATTAGACTCGGAGCTGTTGCTAAGTCATGTCCAAAGTAGCTTTTTTAAGGGCCTGTCTTTATCGAAAGTTTCCTCCTTTTTCCCATATTGGGTGCATAGTTAGAAATTCCAAATATATATATAGCGTCTTCAACTGCCATCGAGCAGCTCATCGCTGTAACAGCTGCATTGCAGCTGCCTCAGCTGACGCAAATCTGTCTTTGCTATAGATAAATGTGCGTTCAATTCATTCATCGTTCGAATTTGGTGTCCGTTTTGAACATAGAAACTGCAATTCACCTTTCCAGAGAATCCATCGATAATCTGACGTCATATGACGTCATAATCAGCTACGCCGGTTGTAGAATTCCTTCATAATAATTACGTCACAAATGAGTCTATTCGGTCCGTCTTTAACTCTTAATAGTCCGAAACGTTGTACCTCTCGACTATTTAATAAACATGCTTATCTGTACAGTTTTCTGAAAATTGATAGTCAGGGAGTTCAGAGATCGATCGATCCCAACACGAGCGAGGTGTGGGTGGAGCTTAGCTAGAGGTGGGCGGGGCATAGCTAAAACTGGAAAGGTCCATTGATATCTGAAGTAGTTGTACCTTTAATAACTGTGGCACGAGTAAACAAAATTTTTAAAGGTGCATGTTCACGCAAAAATGCTTGAATATACAATTGCTAAGATTGTGTAACACAATTGTCAAGATTGTATACTTTTAGAGGCTTAAACTGTGTACGTAAATGTAAGGAAACGAAATAAATCTTACCATATGATGATTTCATTCCGTATAAATTAATTTAAAAAACTTTAGTTGTTAAAGTGAATTAGAGACTCCATATCAATTTTACAACTTAAAAAATTATATTAAATTTTACATATGGAAATTTGGATATGTTAAGATCTATTTCTTTTCATTACATCTAGGCGCACAATTTAACCCTCTAAAAGTTAATTAATTTTAATAATTTTATTTTTAAGCGTTTTGGTGCGAATATGAACCTTTAAAGTGTGTGTAAAACCTTGCATAAATAGATCACACATGTGTCAAAATTTCTGAAAATACACACAGATTCACTTGAAACGTTCTCAGTTAATAACAAAAACAACTCTCGTTCACTGTCTGACAGACTTCCTGCCACCAAAACTCTGATAGATTCCCGGCTCAAAATGTATTATGGGACGTAAATCGCGCTAATTATTTGCTCAGACGGTTCTTATAAGACGACAATTATCTCCTTTTCACCATAATTTCAATGGAAATTTGCCAAATTTGTCGGATTTTCAAATACCTTATTAATAACCAATTGAAGAAATCAATACGTTTAATGAAAAATAAACACATACGAGCGTGTTCAGCAGGAAAAACTGTACAAGAACAAATTACAAACTTAGTGTGTGCGAAAGGTAATTTCAGCGACACCGCTTTCTGCCTTGTTTAATATTGACTCCTATCTATGCATGGCTCGGTCACTGGAGCATTCTCACAACACCATCGGACTGTACTAATTACTGAGGGTCTGTCTGAAGTTACGTCACGGAGGATTAACCCTCTGTCGGCGGGAGAATGTCACTGGAGTGGCGTATAGTAGTAGAAGAATTATAGGTCTCTGGGAGGAAACTAAGGAAAAAAACATGATAAAGCCGGATTTTTGCATACAGCTTCTCTAGATACTTACTAACAACATATTAAAAGTCCCCGAGTTTCCTCCTTGAGCTAAATCCAGAAATCAATTAAACATATTAATTAGATTATTTATTTTTAGAAATTCAACCGAAAAATCTCAAAAAATTCTAATGTGTCAGAAATGAGTCAAGAATTAACGAGTAGACATAAAAAAATAACAACTAAGAAAATTACTTCATAGCTTATTAATTTGCTAATTAATTAATATTATTCAGGGCATAAAATGACATAAGATAGGTTCCTCTCAAATGTATGTTGAGTAATGTATCTACCGATAGGAAATTATAGACCGAGCTAGTAAATCACATTATAAATATCATATCCCCAATAGCTAATTATCTAATTGGATAATTAGCAAATTAATATTTCCAAATAATACCAATTGGTCAACACAGTTCACTATATCCAGTTAACAAACTGCAAAATCAATTAAATATGATAATTATCTTAATTATTTCGACAATATCTGGCAAAGATCATTAGAATTCCAGATTCTGCATAAATAAATCTATTCAAAGGGAATAATCCATAGAGCCAAATAATAATGAATAAAATCAAAATGCCTCATAACTAATTAATTAACTAATTTATTATTATTAACGTTGGCATAATAAACGACATGAAAGTTTTTTCCCGGAAGTATGTTGTGTATGGTATCTATTGATAACAGTTCATCAATTGAAATGCTGAATTCCAATAGGGATAGATTAGATCCAATAGCTAAGTAACTAGCTGTCTAAGTAGCTAATTAATACTTTCAAAATATGTTAAATCCCTGTATCAAGTTAAGATATCACGAAGTTCATCACTGTCCATCATCAGTATCATCAATAATCTCAGTATTTGAACAGTCTGATCAAATGCAATATTTTCCCATGACACTGCAGAGCGAGTTGACATGTTGGCAGCTACAGCTCTTAACACAACGTACCTTACACACATAGCTGATTGCGTTCAGTTCATCAACCGCACTGGCGCTGCATGTTGGACAGATGGTATTGGGGTTAGTAACTCATTTGTTACTGTCCCGCCACATTCAGAGGGAGGCAAATCATTCCCAAGCCAAGCCCGAACCTGGTGGAATACTCGATATGCATGCTGACGAGCTGCCGCATATATTGGTGGTAAGGTTGGTAAGTTAAATTTACGTGTGTGTGTGCGTGCGTGCGTGCGTGCGTGCGTGTGTGCGTGCGTGCGTGCGCATGCGCGAGTGCGTGTGAAGAAGTTGTCCCCATCCATAACGAAGCGACTTCTGGTCGGTATAGCTGTGATTATGCAAGCTTGTGAGTTCAACAGAGCGCCTAAAACACCTTTAGTTGATTTTCTCATTAATTCGTTAGTGAAAGGAAACGGCGTGAAATTTGATAGTTCAAAGCTGAGGAATCTTTCCAATTCGGAGCTGCCATCAAGGACACCGCATATGCGACTAATAAGAACGTCAGGATTAACATCTACCACTTTACCACGAACTGTCACCGATATGTTTGCCGTTGACAAAGTCTCTACACGATCATTGCAACTTCAGATTGGCAGAATTTTGTCTAACCACGTTTTTACCAGCAGTATGCCCTCTGATTTCTGATTTCCAATTAATGTCACTTCCAGCAACTTTTACCAGTCGCCATACCTCCTTCCCGTGCATGGAATGGAGGGTGTGTTGTGAACCAGACAACACATCTTTCGATATCTCATATCTCTAGCAATATTCTCTTTATTGAGGTCTTTGCGCTGCTCAGATGAGGTAGCATGAATTCCCGCCAATTTTTCAATGACATCGCATGTTGGTATGCACTTTGGTAAAGCATGGACTCATTTGGTTATGGTAGATTCTGACATCCCACTTTACTTTAGAAAGACATTTATAAAATTAGCACAGACCATTTATCATATATAAATAGTTTGAAGAATAGCAATCTTAAATTATAAGAACCATGTGTACACACTAAGGAAAGAAATATATTAAAACATGATATGTATATATGGCTTCATCAACACGTTAGTAACAACACAATAAACATTCCTAATTTTGCAGTTAACTGGATATAGTGACCTGTGTTGACCAATCGGTATTATTTGGAAACATTAATTTGCTAATTATCCAATTAGATAATTAGCTATTGGGGATATGATATTTATAAAGCAATTTACTAGCTCGGTCTATAATTTCCTATCGGTAGATACCGGGTACTCAGCATACATTTGAGAGGAACCCTATCTTATGTCATTTTATGCCATGAATACTATTAATTAATTAGCTAATTAATAAGCTATGACGGAATCTTTTTATCTTAGGTGTTATTTTTTTAGGTCTATTCGTTAATTCCTTTCGATAGATACCATACTTGACCCATTTCTGATACATTAGAATTTTTTGAGATTTTTTGGTTGAATTTCTAAAAATAAATAATCTAATTAATATGTTTAATTGATTTCTGGATTTAGCTCAAGGAGGAAACTCGGGGACTTTTAATATGTTGTTGCTAATGCTGTAGAGAAGCTGTATACAAAAAATCCAGCTTTATCATATTTTTTCCCTTGAAAAATAGTGTAAGTCCTCTACTATATGGAGTTGGCTTATTGATTGGCGAAATTGAAAATGTTGAAATCAGAATTCCCGTTTTGCGCGTTTTCAAACTTGCATTTCTTGCTTATTTCTTACCGTATGCTCGAACACGTGATATGTGCGAGGCGGACTTTAGCTGTATATGGTAACAGCTATGTATTGTAATGGTGTGCTAAAATATCAGTAAAGGTTATCAGTTTCACTATGATGTCTCAGTTTTATGTAGAATTGCATGTAATAATAATTTCTAATCTGTTACCAATATCTGTCCAAACCAAACATAATATTAATTGTTACCAGTTATACATAATATCTACCCGTAATTTCAGATTGTTTATATAAATTGAAGAAGATGATTTAGACTAGTAAAATATGTATATGTGGAATGAATGGGTAATACTAATGCATAGGTAACGATGTCAAGTTGCTTAATGAGATTGCATGTTTTCAAGTTAATGGTGCGGGTAGTGAAAGTCGCAAACTGGCCCCCATGATCACATGCCCAATCTAAGCACAGCTCATGTCCTTGTGGGTAACGACGGGATCGGTTTCTAGCCATGCACAGGCCATTTTTAGCTAAGCTCCGCCCACACTTTTTACTTTGAATCCTGAATTCTCAGAATCAAAATTTCAAGTAACTATACAGGTAGGCTGTTGTATATTTTGAAATTAATTTGACTGCGAGCTGTTGCTGCTTATGGCCTATGGCAACAACATCTCCCAGGCAAGTTAATTTACAAATAATCAACAAAATCTTGATTACATTGTAAACTCATCAAAGACATTAAGTCGTACACTAGTGGCGGATTTTCCGAATTTCGTGACGGAGCTATGCGTCATTATGATTGTCTCGTCACTAGTGACGTAATCGGTTATGACGTCAGATGCAGACCCGATCCCTCCATAGCCAAAGGAAGATCCCAACGTTGCAAATTATCAATATCATTAGGAAGCAACACTACATATTAGTATGTAATGGTAATGAGGCCTATAGTGGAAGCACAAAAACTGCACAAATACCGTACATTGTTGAAATTGGTTTCTCATTTCAGAGTCGCAAAGGGCAACGTATATCTATGTACATTATGCATCCCTCATTTATCTGTTCATTGACAGGCGGGCAATACCACAACATATAATGAGGAAAATTAGTGTTACAGAAAGAGCATTATATACAGAATAGTCTGTGTAGAAAGGACATATACAGGCGGGAGGGTCATATATAGGTGTTGTTTTACACTCATGTATCTCATTTATATAACAGGTCAAATACATCGTTTCCAAGGACATTAGGACCTATACAATTATCCTTTGTATGGTTAAGACCTTAGATGCCCCATAGAACAGGTTTGATTATATTTGGTTCCTTATTCTTCATCCATCTTCACGTTGATCATCCTACTAAAACAGTCTCGGTTGCGTAAAACGGGGTTTGGTTGTGTGAAACGGGAATCGGTTGAGTAAAACGGGAATCGGTTGGAAATCTCACGTTACAACAAGAGTTGTAGGCAGATAAAGCGAAACATTTCCCTTTATGCAGTCTCAGAATGGCGGAATTCACTTTTAGCTATGCCACACCCATTTCTAGCTAAGCTTAACCCAATCTTCGCCTGTGTTGGGATCAATGAATCGATCCCTGATCTCCCTGACTATCAATTTCCAGAAAACTATGCAGGTAAGCGGCTGAATACTTTGTAACTAATTTGACTGTGTACTGTTGCTGCATATTCAACAGCATGTTTATTAGATAGTAAACACATACAATTCGTACAACGCCGCTTAGTCCGTCATCAGTTAAGCTTTCGTTACGAACTTAGCTCCGTCATTCATGACGTAATTGATTATGACGTCAACCTACAAGTCGCTTAGTTGATTATGACATCAAACTACAGGTCGCGTAGTTGCATATGACGTCATTTGATTGATGGTTAAACTGGATTCATCCATTGAGATTTAACTTTGGATATATGAAACAGAATGTGTGTTTTTATGAAGTTACAATCTAAACTTCAAATTTAGTGTAATAAGGAAGCGGTAACGGATGTGATTTCGACCATCGTAAATATTTCTTTCAGTTTATGTCTTGCTTTGTGAATAAAGATCCTTTTCAAAATATGTTATCAAATACACAGGCCTATAGTTACGTCAGTCCTAGCGTCTCGGAACAAACCTAGAATGATAGCAGACGAATTGTAAAGCCAGGAACGGACTATAAACAGGTCTCCGCACTTCCATGCCATATCTTTTGTTAGACCAGTTGTTGATGTAGCTGAGACCGCACAATATATCATATAGATCTATACAGATCGTCTGAGTTAACCGCTTTAAGTATGCGATTCTTCGGGTCTATCAAACAATACCACACCGCCCGTATATACATGTCCAGATGATTATATTACGCTAAAATGACCACGATTTTGCATTGCTGTTTCAGAGATTAAATTACAAGGTATATTGAACCTAGAACATATTGTTTCGTCGGGTTAAAAACAGATCACACACATTGAGGTAGGATCCGGCATAATAGTCAGTTTAGACGTCTTCATACTAATGATTTATTTACGAATTGAAATGAGAACATCTAGTATTCTAATTTTCATATATTATGAACTTCATGATCTTCATGAACGGATGGGAACTATAACAGTTTAAAATATCAATGTCAGCAAATTTTACAAACTGTATGAACTTGGCCACTCAAACTTTGAATCGACCGATATACATATAATGGAAGTGTTCCAAGGGCTAGTTTATCTGAGCCTCATGGGGAATCTATCATAACAACATGTAATGAAACAAGGTACTGAGAATGGGCTCAGTTATTCCAGTAACCTGTCCCACTCAAAACTAAATTTACCTGCCTCTGACAGCATTTGACTTGTAAGAATGTGTTTCAACTACGATCATTGAAACGAAGTTACTAATGGAATACTCTCAAGGCCAGAATAATAAAACCAAGGGACGTATGTGCAAGGCTACATCTAATCAGTGGAAACGGCTAAGGGTCAGTACAAACACATGTGAATATCTTAACACCTCAAAGATGATTACCTGAACAGAACTACGCGAATCATCTTCTATGTGACCTTGCAAATGTATTTTTATTCTCAACCCTAAATATCAATTAGGGCTAGGATAAATTCAGAAAGTATGCAGCATCTCACAATGGCCTGCGTGGCCAGGCCTCAAGAGACCATTGCATGTACGGGTTAGTAAAGCGATCGGATTGCAGCATCACCGAGCCTCAGAAGGTACATGCACATATGAAGACTACAAATCATATCAGTGGAAGCAACAACTAAATTTCAACTATATGAATGATTCTAGTCGAGCACAATAGTAAAGACTTTCAAATGAATGAAACGGTAGTAGCATTATCGCTTTCATATTGCGGGCATCTTAATATTTAGATTAACAAAATTATATTAGATTATTTACATATAAGCTGATCCAGGCCATGCACCCAACCCAACAAATAGCATATTACGTCTGTAGGATAGGAGTTACACATGCCCTTGATTGCTCCTAACATGCCCATGTGATTGTCACAGGAAATGGCTGGATAATGGAGGTCATCGTTATCTATGTCAAATTTTGAATAAGTAAATGTCACTGACCCTCCAAAGAGCCTGATTATTCCATGCGCATGGTGACAAAATATATCTAAATTGTTTCATAGATCGGTTATAGCCAAAATGAGATAATTTAAGAGGAATCAAAAGGGCATAAATTGTGTACGTAGAACTCTTGACGACTCCATCTGTTCGTTCAAGGGTGTGACTTCCATATGCCAACTGAACCAAACACCACTCGACTGATTCTTTCTCGCTGTCGACACATTATGATGGATCAATTCCTGGTCAGGCGAAACGATCTTATAATAGCTTACATTAAGTACTGAAGCAAAGAGATTGAACTAATATGCGAAAGGTATATCAGATGATTATCTTTTTACTGATATCGGCAAATTCAGATCAGCAGTGTTAGAAACTGCATGTTGAAGGTTTATATTGCGAATGAACTGATGACCTCTGACCATATCTCCTCCAACACCATCTCTGCTGGCCTAACGGATGGGTATGCCAATGCAAGAAGAGCAGCTGAGGCGATGGTCAATTAAAAAAAAAATAGTCTTCACTTGGCCTGCTAATAGGCATTCAATAAGCAAATATTTGGAATTTTTACCAAATTTAGTCATTAAAGGATTATACGTGCTTTCAATAATCAATGTGGTGTGATGTACAGAGTATATATCAGAAGGCATCTTTTACACAGATACAGCTCTGGCTGATCTGGCAACATCCCTTACGCATTGCCTAAGGCAACAACAGCGCCCAGTCAAATTAGTTTCAAAATATTCAACAGCACGTTTATTAAATTGCAAAGAATTACAAAGACATACAATTCATACAACGTGTTGGACTGTTTGAAATTTGATGACGGTCTATATGGCACCTTTTGTGACGTAATGATTGTGACGTCATCATACACGCGCTGAGCTGATTATGACGTCATACGAGGTCAGATGAGGGAAGGATACGCTGGAAAGGTGAATTGAGAATGGTGGATACTGGTCTCGATTGTGCAAAAATTGAGATAACAATACTCATTAGTCACATGTCACATTTCGTGACGAATTCATTTACTACAATTTGAAGCTTGAGATTGAAATAATGTGTATTTACTACCCCAGAAAATGTGAATTTTTGGGAGTGCAATCCAGGCAAATATTCCTGTAAATTATACCGGCTGCCTGCCAATGGTAACAGTAATGAAGGAGGTATGCTGGAATGAGACATTTTATGAGAATGTTCCTTCTAAAACAGCCTCATGGACTCATGGCCTCATGGTCTCACTTGCAACACGAGAATACAGTTTCGTTTAACATAAATATGTTCATAACATTGTGTTTGATTGGACACACCGGGTTATTCGACGAGGATAAATAATTTATGCAAACATATTAACAGTAACACGATTCGTCCAGATTATCATATAATACAACTACTTTTCTACCACCACCAATATTTCAAGAAAGGGTGCATAGATTTGAGTACACTTGAACAAATTCTAACAGCAAAATAAAAAGAATTACTCAAAACCACAATGTCAAGATGGCAGAAAAACTGTCAGAAATTCAAAAAATCTAGAGTAGAAGTTGAGGTTAAATATAGCTATAGCCTTTTACTTTATTTTTCTACTTTATATTAGAATATTATTTGGTGTCATTCAGTTAGTCCAGAATCCAGAAGTTGTGTCTGAGCATATATTATAACAATACCTACATTACTACCTGGAGAGACATTCATATCCAGGTCTGTTATGGTTCAATTCCAGGTAATGTCTGGTGTGCTAGCCTCGAATGCTAGGCGATGACGTCACTCGGCAATCATCGGTAATGTTCTTTGGTACCCCTACGATGAATTGTGGCCAAGCACCACAACCCATTTCTGGATAGCATTTTACTGGTAAAACATATTACTCGAATGTCGTTTTATGATTTCTGAATCCTATTTTACTCATTTTTGTTATAGCTGTCACATTAATACATTTTGGTATTTTATAGGTAAGACAGAGGTGTAGTAAATGCCCAATGTCTATAGTGCATAGATCTAGCTTTAAGTGCTAGCTAACATTTCTTAAAAACAATGTTTGTTGACAAAGACATATGCAATGTATGACCGCTTCATTATTACAAAACATTTAATGCTATGATTTTAGCACCAAATAAAACACATATTCTCTTTCATATTTTGACATATTAGGCTCAATCCCTAAACTGCTAAAGGGAAAATCGTTCACTGTTCTCAACCGAATCCCGTTTTACACAAACGAGAATGATTTACACGGATGATCATGGTAACCTCCTACATGTTAGCATTTTTCTGACATCCGATCTAACTGACTCTGCAGCAAACAGGTAAATCCCTGGATTAATGACAGAGTTACTATAGCCAATCTGGATAAATATTTTAACTAAATACGCATCGAGTTGGTTGTTTGTTGAATGAAACACGTATACACGAAAAGCTTGAACTATATATGGAAACATAGTGACGAGGTACGTCATAATGACAATAGCCAAGGCACGAGAATCAGTTTATCTGCTTGATTGTAGGGCTCGCTCATCTTGTGGTGCCACAGTGACTGAGCTTGATAAGACAACCATCAGCTGTTTAGCAACATGAAAGCCGCTCGTGACTACGAGAGGCACAACAAACCAAACCATTATAATCCATGTGATGCGAATTGATTGGTTACCTTCGAACAGACAACTATACAAATCACTGGTCTCTATGGTTGATATGTTCACTACGTCATAGTAGCATACGAATACAATGGCTTGGAGAGAATGAATGGCCCAGATTGACAGACAAATCTTTAGTAGTGTGCCTGTAGTCACCTTGCCGTGGGAGGCCAGTGGATAGACCAGCTGAAAAAACCCCTAAATTAAGATTAAACGAAGTACATTAGAGCACTAATGTATACAGTAGGCCTAAGCATAGCCCACAATTTTTATGTATGGTGTCAAGTCATGTTGTTTTCCCCTGAATCGTTGAATATTACGCTTTGAGTTGCGAAAACGTTATATAATTTGGCACGTTGAGGAAATTCAAGAAAATCAGTTTCCAAATATTCAACTGCATGTTTCTTAAATAGCAAAAACATACAATTCGTACAACGTGTCGGTCTATAAGGCGTTAAAGACAGACTTAATCGGATCATTCATGACGTCATGATTATGGCGTCAGCATACACGTCGCATAGTTGATTATGACGTCATATGATTGACTAAGTAAATGTATTCATGAATTCTCAGTCGCCATTCAGTTTTGTGCTCCGCATCATGCCGAAGATTTCTAGAAAGAATTTTCCTCCAAGGCTGTGGATTTTTTTATTCATATTTTCAGCGTTTTTCTTCTTACTCATGCAGTTGTATAGGAGAGAAGCTACACTGATAACGCAGCATACTGGGCCGATGATGGGCCGATACCGGGCCGATGCTGAAAGTATCGGCATGGCATCGGGCCAGCATCGGCCCAGTAAGTTGCATTATCTGTGTATGGTGATGCGGTTTGATCAGTGCAGGTGGGTCCAGGGACCCTTTTATTTCATGAGAGTTGATCTGATCTATTTTGCAACTAACACCTTTCCAGTTTTAGCCATACCTCGCCCATCCCTAGTTAAGCTGCACCCGCGCTTCGACTGCGTTGGGATCTATGGATCCCGGAATGCCCTGACTATTAATTTCCAAAAAACTATACAGGTAAGCTGTTGAATATTTGGAAACTAATTTGACTGGGTGATGATGCTACCTATTTATTAAATAGTAAAGACATAAAATTCGTACAGCAACGCTTAGTCCGGCTTCAATTATGTGTTCGTGACGTACCTATCTACATTATTGATTATGACGCCATCTTACACGTCACGCAGTTGATTATGACGTCATATGATGTTTGGATAAACTGGAAAGGTCGATTCCTCTGACTGGAAATGTGATACTGGTGGTGATGCTGGGTGAGGAATCTACATGAGAGACCCCACTGGATTTTTGAGTGTACTGGTTCCAGGCTCCAATCGTGGTGACTGTGTGTCTACTCTCGTCACTGGCGAGAGGGGGGGGGGGTATTGGTTGGTGACCTGACCCCTTTTGGCTGTGAGGGCAGTGTAAAAACTTGAAGGAGGAGTGATGTTTTTGGCTTTTACTGAAGGTGTGGGTCAAAGGGTTTAACGAAATTGTAAAATGCTTCAATTTACTTTGAATGAACTTGTTTTCTATAGTTGTTTTGGACCATCTGATTGTCATGGAGTTTGCCCTGCCTAAATTAACGTTTGCTTAGCTGTGTGATTCGACTAGTTCCATTCAACGTGATCCTACTTTGAAATGGTCGTGATATATCATCACATGTATGAGTTATTCTGCACATTCCTGGTTAATACTCGTGATGTTCTGATACACCATTTGGTAAGGTATCGCTGTCCAAGTGCTTCATCAAAGCATTCATGTGTTGAGACTGAAAACACTGAATCACCATATAGTAACATTTGATTTGTTGAACATGGGCACATGATGATCATCATCTTTCTTGCCAGCTCCCCTCCTGCTCGCTCTAGACATGGTGATACCAACATGCAATCAAAGGTCAATCAAATGACACACTCAACTAGTCAGCCAAGTGAGCTATAGACATACAATCACACTCTAAATATATTTTTCAAACTACACACAAACCTTAAAACTACAGACGAGCAGTCAAACTGGAGACAACCAGCCCAACCATATGCCAATCACCATGTATATGAACAATCAGTCCTTTCACTAACTTTGCCTGACTAAATTAAAATAATGATGTTCAAAAACGGTAGGAATATGATCAATTTTACAAGCCTACAGAGTTGGTACACCAAACAAAGCCACGTAAGTTAACTATACTTGACAGGAAAGTAGTAATATTGATAATATTTTATATTGGATATTGAAAATGCAAAAATAGCCACGATTTTATATTAGTTGGTACTAAAATGATAACCTGATAACCAGGATTTTTAAAAATGTTAAACGTTTTTTATTTATTTATTTTATTTTGTTTAATAGAGGCAATATAGACTTAAAATGCTGGACTCACTTAACAAAATTTGAATGATGTCTGATCGTTAATTTCGATTTTACTGAGATGTCACATAGATTCGGATTTTTCTAATGCTATTATAGGACGCAATTTGAGAATTTGTCTTAAATTATCCTCTAATTTATGATATTCATCTTTCAGAATATCGCAAATTTCCACATGTAAGTGTAAATAGCATTGTTTCATGCTGATCAGCAAGACGTGGGTCTTTATGACCCTCGGCCATTTTGTTTCTAATTGCTTAATCCAAAATGATTCTCTAAGTTTCCTTTGTCTATCAGTTTCTTTAGTGGTATTAGAGAGAGAGGTGGTTGTTCAATAGTTATAATTTTGAACTCCTGAGCGACTGAATGACCAGGTAGGTTAAAGTGTTCAGCGACATGCTTGTCTTCTTCATGTATAATATCTCAAGGGTGCATATTTGTTCGCCATCTTAAAGGGCATTTTGGTTTCACCAATTCAATTAAGGCTTGGCGTTCCTCATATGACAAATTTGGACAACATTTGGAAAATTCAAGATGTTCAACGCATTCTATTATAATTTTTATTCTGTCGCAGATTTCTGGGTCAACTAATTTAACTGTATAAATTGTATGCTAGTTACTAAGACTATCTAATAGACAGTTCTTCACTGCTTTATTTCACTGTCCTGAGTGTGTACCGTATCTACCCTGTCTGGAGGAGTCAGCTTGCTAACTGATTATAGGTCCATTACGTACCGAGTCTTGTGTTTTATATCTTGAATATGCAAAATAAACTACGACATTGTGTAGTTCAACAAGTCATGCGTGACGTCATTTACCAGGGTGAAAGAATAAAGGGCCAATGGTGCCAGGACTACACTCAGGGGATTTTCAGAAGTAGGGCCTATACCCTGAGCGCACAGAATCAGCAAACAAGTTTTTATATACTCCAAAACAACCCTCAGCCAAAAAACCCATTTCTCCCGAATTATAAGCTGAATTTTAAGTCTTTAATGACTAAATTTGGTCCAAAAAAATCAAAATATCCGCTTATTGAATGCCTATTTGCAGGCCAAGAGAACACCAATTTCGAAAATTTACGGCTGAAATGATTGGCTCAATAACCGAGCCAGTCATGTCAGTGCCAATTTTCAAAAAATGTCTTCTCTTGGCCTGCAAATTGACATTCCTCAAGATCACGGCAGTGGCCGGTTTGGGCCGCCTTCGTCGTGAAACGGTTAAAGTTAGTAATCAATCATTGAAAGCAAAATAGCCGCCATGGGCCACATTAAATTCACATACGAACCTGTTTGTCCGTAGCCAAGAGACCGAATAAAGCTAGATCCTGTATTCATGGTATACACGTTTACCCAGGGGGCAAACGCGTTAAGATATTTCTTGTGAAATATTCATTGTCAATGAGTGCGTGATTTAAAATGTATATCTTAATATGGATGCTTAAACAAATAGGTTAAACCGGAACAAAACGCCTTTCAGAGGTAAACCGACCAACAATTCTAACAACAAAACAAGGAAGACAACTCTTGTCATCTTTGCACAAGGGAATCAGGTTAACTCCTTTTTCAGTATGGCACGACTCTCAAACAGCTTTTATATCGGCTGCGGAATGGAGGGATCCAGTTTTAGCTATGCCCCGCCCATCTCCGGCTAAGTTCCACCCACACATTTCTCGTGTTGTGATCAATCGATCTCTGCACTCTCTGAATCTCAATTTTTAGAAAACCATACTGGTAAGCTGTTGAATATTTTAAAATTAATTTAACTGGCTGCTGTTGCTGCCATAGTCAAATTAGTTTTAAAATATTCACCAGCAGATTTATTAAATAGCATAGACATACAAATCGTACAACAGCGCGTAGTCTGCCATCAATTAAGCATTCGTAACGAACTTATCTACGTCATTCATGACGTA
The DNA here is from genome assembly GCA_034401795.1 of Chaetoderma sp. LZ-2023a. Lineage (NCBI taxonomy): Eukaryota > Metazoa > Mollusca > Caudofoveata > Chaetodermatida > Chaetodermatidae > Chaetoderma > Chaetoderma sp. LZ-2023a. The sequence goes on along the minus strand of CM067363.1, from coordinate 55,299,955 downwards.
ATTGCTTACGAGGTCATCCTACACGCCACGTAGTTGATTATGACGTCATATGATAAATGGATAAACTAGAATCCTCGATTGTTCAAGAAAAATTCTTTTGGTGACATTATCTATAACGTGAGTGCATATAGATCATAATGTATGCAAACATATCGTTATGGGTACACTATGCAAAAATAGTACTACGCTTGAACTGCTTGTAAAAGATGATCCAAACAGGGAAATGGCTTGTTAAAACTGGTAACGAGGCTTCCAAAGCGACAGGGGGCTAGGATCTGACGTGCTGTCGGATTTAATCGTCCAAGGGGACAGCAATTCACCTTTCCAGAGTACCCACCCATCATATGACGTCATAATGAACTGTGTGATGTGTACAATGGCATCATAATGAATGACGTCATGAACGACGTCCATAAGTACGTCACGAACGCATATTTGAAGACGGTCTATGCGTTGTTGTACAAATTGTTTGCTTTTACTATTTAATAAATATTCTGTTGAATATTTTGAAACTAATTTGCCATAGGCAGCAACTGCACCCAATCAAATTAGTTACAAAATATTCAACAGCTTCCCTGTATAGTTTTCACGAAATTGATAGCTAGGGCATTTGGGGATCGATCAATCCCAACACGGCGAGGTGTGGGTGGAGCTTAGCTAGTGATGGCCGGGGCATAGCTAAAAATGGAAAAGGTCCATTCCTTAGCCCATTTTGTGTCACCGTAACATTTAATGATCAAGCCGGCAAGAAACTCCCACTGCAGTGGTCTTACGGATGTCCAGCTGCAGGCCCGGAGAACAGTGTTTTTGAAATTAATTTGTCAAAAACTATCGCTGCTTTCCAAAATGTCAGCCTTCTGGCATCTGTGCCACCTTCGCGGGATAGACGTCCTGATTAATCACGTGCAGAGCCGGATTAAGCAAATCACCTTTGTTACGTAAAGTCACTCGACCAGGACGTAAGTATTCTATTCTACGTAAACCTATTTTTGTTTGAATGGGCATCTAATCCGGGTTTACCATAACCGGAGACAATAAATCAGCTTAATTTGGGATGGTGTTTGAATGTAATTTGTGCTCCGTATTATATAAAACGTGGTACAGAGCACAATGCTGCGGCAAACATCCTCATCGGTGCCCTCAGCGAGATCAAGAAACTTAAAATTCAAGTAAGTTAAAATTTCTGCTAAAATTAGTAAAAGAACATTTTATCTATCACCACATCCAAGAAATAATTTCTTATCAAGCTTACAGTATGTGTCTGGCCTGTTCATTCGACCATCCTTCAAGGCATTCTACTTATCCATCAGCATCACATTATAGTTTGGTCTTCGCCGTCTTGATTTTATGATGTGTCATTTTCGTGAGTTCTGTTTAATTTCTCTTTTTCACAAGGAACTGTCAACTGATTAAAAAAATCTAGTCCAGGAAGTAGTTAAAATGTGATGACTTCACCCCTTTTGGACATCACCTTCATATTTTCATGACAAAATCTGTGAATGAGCGTTTGCCGACGGCATTCCCTGTTGGACAGACTATCAATATGGGCACTCTTTTATATTGCAGAACCGAATACACCTTCTTTTGTGTTGTTGTCTTCCGCTTGAATGCCGCCTCATCTCTTTAACCACTCTTGTGTCAACAGCACCTCAAAGCGCTTAAAAGTCTACTTATATCAATTAACCCTTTAATGGCTAAGATCTTCAAGAAAATAATAATTTTTACAATAAGATTTACAAAAATAACTTTAATTTGTCGAGTAAAGAGACATACATGTGCGGTTTTTTGCCGGACTGAGCATGAGAATGGTCAAGAAAACCCTTTATTTTTTTAGCTAGTGTCTGTTTGCCAGATGAGAGAAGGCTATTTTAGAGAATTTACAACTGGAGTGACTGGTTCGGTTAGCGAGCCAGTCATTCCAGTGGTAAATTTTTTCAAATCATATTTTCTTGGATGAAAATTTTTACATTCCTCAGGACCACTACATAATCCGTTATTTAGCGGCTTGGCCATTAAAGAGTTAAGATAACACAAGAGGGGTTAAGTTTATTTTTCAGAGGCGGTTAAACAGATATCTTCTTGGCCAGATCAGTTTCCTGGTTAGACATCTCTCCCTCACCTGGCGACTGTGTGCTTGCTTCGTGACTGCGTTCTTCCCGCCCACTCTCTCTCTCTCTCTCTCTCCCTCTCTCTCTCTCTCTCACTCTCTCTCTCTCTCTCTCTCTCTCTCTCTCTCTCTCTCTCTCTCTCTCTCTCTCTATGTCCCCTCCCTCCTACACCACTCTCTCTCTCTCTCTCGCTCTCTCTCGCTCTCTCTCGCCCATCCCCCCAACCCCCTCGCTCTCTCTCGCTCTCCCCCCCCCCCCCATCTCCCCGCCCCCCCTCTCTCTCTCTCTCTCTCTCTCTCTCTCTCTCTCTCTTTGTGATAGATTTACGTGAATACAATTCAGATTAAAGAGAGAGAGAGAGAGCTAATTCCTTTTAGCTATGTGATAGATTTACGTGAATACAATTCAGATTAGCGACTATCCGAACAATTTTGATGCATACAATTAAAGTATTGCTTGCAAACTACAGGCGTTTATGGTGTATTCATCCCCATTGGAATCATAATCTGAGCATTGATTTTACATAATTAGTTGCACACATATAAGGATGGACGTAGTAATGAGACTAAGAATACATCATTGAAAAAAATCGCACAGAATTACTGATAACACTCGCATCATATTTAAATCAGATCATTACTGAACATTATTGAATACAATTATAATAAAAACAATAAATGATCTATCTTAATGCACACTATTATTGGACTTTATTTATGTTATGATATACATTTAATAAAAATATTCACCAACCTATGATTCAGTGCTGTTGCTTACATACCACGTTGTTGCCTGCGAACTATACACACATGTTGTAGCCATGACGACATAGATTTAGTGATTTAGTATAGTT
>CM067363.1:55276994-55291994 GCA_034401795.1 Chaetoderma sp. LZ-2023a | reverse complement strand
CCCCCACTCCTCCTCATACCCCTCCTCATCCTTCTCCTCGTCCTCCTCCTCCTCCTACCCCACCTCCTCCCCCTGCTCATCTTCCCACCATCGTCCTCATCCTCCTACATTCCTCCTCCTCCTCCTATCCATCCTCCTCCTCGTCCTCCTCCTCGTCCTCCTCCTCGTCCTCCTCCTCGTCCTCCTCCTCCTCCACCTCCTCCTCCTACTCCTCGTCCTCATCTTCCTCTTCCTCCTCCTCCTCATCCTCCTCCTACTACTACTCCTCCTCCTACTACTACTCCTCCTCCTACTCCTACTCCTCTTCCTCTTCCTCCTCCTACTAGTGGACGGTTGGGTGAGTGGGTGGGTGGTTGTATGTAGCTGCGTGCGTGCGTGCGTGTGTGCGTGGGTGCGTGCGTGTGGATGGGGTGGATCGTTGACTGGCTAGTTGACTGGATGACTGGCTGGCTGGCTGTCTGGATGGCTCGCTGCGTGCATGCGTGCGTGCGTCGTGCGTGCGTGCTTGCGTGCGTGCGTTGGTGCGTGCGTGGGTGGGTGGTTGGGAGGATGGGTGGTGGGTGCGTGGGTATGTGGGTGGCTCGCTGTGTGGGTGGTTGGGTGGCTGGCCGGGTGGGGACAGCCACAGGCAGCAATTGACAGCTCCAGCCACACACACTCTCTCTCTCTCTCTCTCTCTCTCTCTCTCTCTCTCTCTCTCTCTCTCTCTCTCTCTATCTCTCTATCTCTCTCTCTCTCTCTCTCTCTCTCTCTCTCTCTCTCTCTCTCTCTCTCTCTCTCTTCCTTTTAGCAATAAACAAGTCAAGTACATACCATTAGACATGAAAAATGGGTATTAAGAGTATGTCTCCTGCTCGTGCATAATGTTGTGCAGCTGCACGTGGTGGTGACGCATACCAGCATCAAATCACATCTTAGTAACAAGTCACATCTTGGTCGGTCCTGAGTTTCCCAAATGCCACTCTCCTTGACTACATGACTTCTAACTTGATGGCTACTATTGAGTGAAGTGGCTGGCTTTGAGTATCAGAGTAGGCAGCACTGCCAGTGGACTACATGGGGGAACCTAACCAATACAGATCTTAGAGAGCAGACGGAGCGTGATCGGTTTAAAGCAGACCTATGTGAGGAAATCAGGATCGCATTTATCGTGATCCCTCACTTGGTGGTCGACAAACAAACATTCATCAAGACAGATTTGGTAGGTCTGCTCCCAGGTTTGGAAAACAACACAGCCCTTGCCCAGCGTTGGGCTGACATGATGGGATTACCAATAACCTTTTCCAGCTGTCACGGCAATGCTCACCTCGTAGAAAACCAAAGTGTTTGCCAGCCGCTTCACTGCAGAATCTAGCATGTTCATATGTTACACTGGTGATCTGATATCGAGCGCGTGTCGCTTGTAAATAGCCCCACCATACCCTCAACTTATCAGAGAAGTGGCGGACAGAATCAACAGAAACACGTGGGTGAAAAGCAGTGTAGATAGTTGTTATAGATGGGCACCGTAGGTGTTGTACTGGGGTCCATCTTGGTAAATCTGCATCAGATCGAGCAATTTACCGTCTTTAAGGATGATCCTCATGCCATCGCGGATGCCTGCTAGCAGCTGAATTTTCACACTAGGTAGCACCTCTAGCACTATATCGAATGCCTGCCCACTAGTGAGGCCAAACCACTCTAGTAACTTTAAAGATGTCTTCGTGTTGAACGCACTGCAGGATGTCATCATATATATGTTAATGTCTTATTTGTCCATATTAAAGGGATGACGCGAAAAGATTTCCACCAGTGACCCCAACCATATGACTCACCCAAATTAGGCCTATGCCATCCTGCCCTATATAGCTTAGGAAAGACGACCCATGGTTGTAAAGTATTTTTTAGCCTGGCCCCCACCATTTAACAACAGTACAGTGCAGAGTGACCTCCATATCAATGACTGCTGGTAGCATATATAGTAGTAGCCATGGCATCCAATTAAGATCAGGTCTGCCATGATACAATACTTTGTTTTGCTGAAAGACTATCTGTAGATTATTCGCCAGGATCAACAACACTCCGTAATCTGACATCAGTTGGGTATGCTTCCCAGTTGGTTCCATGTTATGAAAGCTGAGGTAAGTATCCAAGGTGTTCGCATCCTCCACCTCCCATTCTGCCACTTCCATCATCGGCATGAGCATGAAATATTCTTCAAGAAGACATAGATGAACATTAATCTTGTTGCCATTCCTGTTTCTACCCGGACCCTCCTTGCTAGCATCCTTCAGATTATTAAGCTCTACACCATCACCACCGATGGGATTGAGTGAGAAGTATTCGACTATGGCCAATACTGCAGGGCGAATGACTTGCCATCGTTCTCCTCCACTTTAGTGTTATCAACTTCATATACATTCATTTTATCTGCGAGGCCAGTTGCGTGAGCAAATATTGGCCCAATTCTATATAAAAAGGGTAAACGGGAGGATATGGTCACGATGATATGATCATGCGATTGCCACTACAAAGTGGCGAGACCGTTATCAGACCATCTCTAATAGATAGACGTGCAGTGCAGCATCGCGTAGGATGAGTTCTCCTCAATGTAGCTCAATGCTCCCCACTTACATACATGTCGAGCTGTTACATTCACTTCCAGTCAGTAGCTATTACCGCTCACTAGCGGAAGTGGGTTTGGATGTGATAGAGTATCTGACAGTGACAAAAGGCAACACCAATCTGTGGAAAGGGATCAGCCCCAGGATGATCACGCACCAAAATCATATTTAACAGCCCCGCCATTAACTTACTTACCAGTACAGATGGGATGGATCTTTCTCATGTAGGGATTATGCTGCGATAGGAGAGTATGGTGGATACAATGGAGCCTGGTCTCATCTGTTGCCTCAGATGACGATCTCTCAGATGATGTGTTAGAGGTATTTTGGTTTGGAAGAGGAGCATACATATAAGGCCAAAGAACATCAAGTGTAATATCATAGGTGAAGTTCTTGTTGTTACAGTTTCATAAGCTACTGGCACTTGAGAAATTCCTGGATGATTTGTTACTAAGAGACATGCGACTTCACAACACAATGCTGATACTATTTTCCAAGCTCTTCAAGATGAATCCTACGATGTATTGTTGCCAGTTGAACGTACTGGTTTAGATCCCATGTATGCAAAATCACAGTGGCGAAAGCAACATGAAGTATATCACAGCTTAGCACCCGAGAAGTCTGGCACAGTCCACGCAAGGTGACTACAGCTGATTGATACTATCAGGGAGAGCCTTATCCATGAGGTTGAAGCGTATGGCGGAATGCATAGGTGGTATAAAAGATCCTACATCAGTCTTCAATGCACAAACACAGGTGCTGGTGTGTTTGGAGCCAATGCATGTGTGGCGGCCATCATCACACTCACTACTCACTACAGGGGTTGGTGTCATAGCAGCTATCCCTCTGGGTGAAGTGGCCATCATCACTACTATTCTCGTTACTGGCATGGGAGTTAGGCAGCCGCAGGTCAAGTGTAAGCTGAAAAAGCATGCTCAGTATGTGACACCAGCCCAGATCACATCATGGGCTATCAACAAGCCAGTTAGCAAAGCTCTAGAGGATGGAGTAAATTAGCCATCAAGAGTATGGACTATGTTCTGAAGCTCCTAACACTGTACCACACTGAGAAGCCCTACATGTACTAACAAGGATCCAGGAAAGAGAGGGTGGTTGGAGCCGCCGGTTGCTGCCCGTGGCTGGCCCTGGGATAGTTGGGTGCCATGGGCCCAGGGACTGCGGTGACCACCAGTAATTTAGATCAGTTGTCTTGCCGCGCCCTATTCCAAAACCGGTCCGGAAATCATAGGCGGACCGCCAAGGGGTAAAACATGTGCCTCAGTTTTGGAGACTATATTAGAATTCTTATTAGACTGCTACTGTACTAAATCGACCGACACGTGCATCCGCTTAGTCTACTCTCTCATATATATATATTCTTGTAAATATAATCTGCTCTCTCTCTCTCTCCGTCAATGTGTACCGTTGACAGTGGCATGTTTTTTTTTATCATTAACACAGACGTTGTGCATGGCGCAGGGCGCATACTTGGCAGATATCCTCTCTTTAGCTGAGCAGAATATTGTGGCTAGATTGGCGAATAGGATTCCAGGTAGGTCTACAGTAGTATTCTGGCGTTATATCTCTAATCATTTATTTTTTGTAAATGTGTTGAATCCTTCGCATCCTGAATAATCTGAAACTCAATTTCAATGTAATAATACCGTAGACTGTTGGTTATTTTGAAATTTATTTGAATGTGAGCTGTTGCTGCCATAATCTACAGCTCCCAGTTGAATCAGGTTCAAAATCTTCAAAAAAATATTTATTAACTTATTAATTTTCGATTTCTGAATTTTGGGTATAACGGTTTAATGATACCGTCTTGTAGGACAATATAAAATAAAATGGCTGAATGAAGCTAATACTGTTGTAGAATGCTAGTTTCATTGCGAAGTATTGAGAATGGAAGAATTTGATCTGGCACTCAAGTATGTGAGGTCGTAATCAACTACGTCACATGTATGCTGACGTCTTAATCATAATTGACAAAAACATTCTGCCATGAATCTGGAATAGTCCGCCAGTTGCACGAATTTCATGGCTTTAGTATTTAATAAAAATCTCTCAGTCAAATATATGACGTCATAAAGAATTAGGTCACATGTAGGTTGACATCACAATCAATTACGTCATGAATGACGTATCTAAGTCCGTAATAAACGCTTAATATCCCGCCAAGTTGTACGAATTGTGGTTCTTTAAAATTTGATAACCATTCTGTTGAATATTTTGGAACTATAATTTGACTGACCGCTGTTGCTGTTAAAGGCAGCAACAGCACCCAGTCAAATTAGCTTCAAAATAACCAACAGCTTACTTGTAAAGCTTGCTGGACATTTATATTTAGAGTTCATGGCTTGATCGCTCCCACCGCGGATAAAGCGTTAGCGAAGCTTAGCTCGGAATGGACGGGATGTACCTAAAACTGTATTCATCCATTAAACAGGATCTTTGTCGCCATTCTGAGTCTAATTCAACTGAAAACTGTTGCTGTTACAAGCAACAACAGATCCTAGTTAATGTATTTTCGAAACCTTCGACGTAATATTCCTATTCCTTGAATCATAAAGTATTTGTCGTTTCTGAATTATGCTGTGCATTGCTTGAATAGATAAATCCCCCCATGGACCTTTCCATTTTAGCCATGCCCCGCCCATCTCTAGCTAAGCTACACCCACACCTTGCTCGTCTTGGGATCGATCTCTGAACTCCCTGATTATCAAATTGCAGAAAACTATACAGGTAAGCCGTTGAATATTTTGAAACTAATTTGATTGGGTGTGGGCAGCAGCACCCATTCAAATTAGTTTCAAAATATTCAACATAATATTTATTAAATAGTAAAGACATACAATTCGTACGACAACGCATAGGCTGTATTCAGATATGCGTTCGTGACGTACTTATCGACGTCATTCATTATGATGTCGTTCTACATGTCGTGTAGTTGATTATGCCGTCATAGGATGGGTTGATAATGTGGAAATGTCTATTATATAATTCTAGCCGGAATTCAAGAATCAAAGCAAATCTAAATGGCTCACGTCACGGCTCAACTTTATGTGACGCTTTGAGAACAAACAACTCATTTGCGAACAATCAGTTTTCAAAAGCAGTCATAATAGATCTTTACCCATAATACTACATTAAAATCATACGCTTATAATAGCGACAAAATCGACAATGGAGGAATCCAGTTTTAGCTATGCCTTTCCCATCTCTAGCTAAGCTCCACCCTTGCTTTGCCCATGTTGGAATCGATCCCCGTACTCTCTTAAATCTCAATTTCACGAACACGATACAGGTAAACTGTTGAATATTTTGAAACTAATTTGACTGGATTCTGTTGCTGCCTATGGCAGCAACAGTAACGCTTAGTCTGTCATAAATTAAGCATTCATGACGAACCTATATCATACACGTCTCGTAGATGATTATGAAATCAGCGCCCAGTCAAATTAGTTTCAAAATATTCACAACATGCTTATCAAATAGTAAATACATATAATTAGTACAATCTGACGGACAATTAAGCAGTTAAGACGAACTAAATCGAGTTATTCATGACGTAATTGATTATGGCGTTATCCTCCACGTCACGTAGTTGATTATAACGTCACATGACTGATGGATAACCTGGATTCCTCCATTACATTTCCGGTTCGTACACGTTCTAACGTTTTCAAATTAAAGGTGAATGCCAGATGTGTAGAAATTTTAATTGTGATTGCAGAACCAAATTTATTTACTCAGCTGCGCTCTTTGTAAAAAACCCTAATATCTTGGTGAAACAAAATGGATTGACTTTTTACACCACGCGATAATGGATAAATCCAATCTGTCACTCAAGTATTGATGCCGTAAACAATTACGTCACATATAGGGTGACGTCACAATCAAAATTTACAGACAATACCCCGCCATGAACTTGGTATAGTCTGTCAGTTGTACGAATTGTATGTCGTTACAATCTATTACACATTCTGATTAATATTTTGAAACTAATTTGACCGGACGCTGTTGCCATAGGCAACAACAGCCCCCCACCCCCCGATCAAATTAGTCTCAGAATATTCAACAGGTTAGCTGATTGTTACCATGAAATTGGGATTATGCGAATTCAGATTTTAAAGTATATAAATCGATCCCAAAACGCCCACACCATGGGAGGAGCTTATCTAGAGATGGGCGGGGCATAGCTAAGAGTTCATCCATTCTTGACAGTAACCTAGTAAATGATATGCCAAAACACATATCCTACAGTGACATAATAATAGCATTGCTCTATCTTTAGGTCTGACTCGGTTCTGGGTTGGAGGTAGAAAAAACGTACCGATTACAGGAGCGTGGCGATGGACCCGCACCGGAAAGAGTTTTATATACAAAAACTTCCAGCCAAGAGAGCCGTCCGGTGACGGAAACTGTCTAAACTTAATGAAAGGATGGCGATATCGGTGGAATGACCAGAGGTGTACTCGTCAAGACGTCCATTTTGCTTGTAAATATTATGAGTGAGATAAAGTTGTACCTGTTCCGTTTGGCTCTAGGCCGTGCATGTCGCTGCAATTATTATCAAGTATATGCGCTTATTGCGAAAGCGTGGAACCGCATTTATCAAAATAACCTCTCCCCTTCTCTACGACTACAAGAGATTTTCTTCTTCTTCTTTTCGTTCGCTGATCATACCGCCAGTCCTGTAAGTGACTATCGACATGATCATAAGCATTAAGTGTGTGGATCCATGGTTTATTAGAGTGCGCCGTGCGGCCTGGAACCTCCGTCTTCAGCACTCGAGGTTTCTGTCAGGGTTACCTCACCCTTACCTCCTTTAATCGCCTCTTACGACACGCAGAGGATACGGAAGGTGTATTCTAAGCCCCACCTACAGGGCAACTACAAGAGATGGGGGGGGGGGGTGGGTGGGGTGGTAAAACATATCAAGCGATAAATGACCCACACACGTGATGGGGACGAAAAAAAGCATATATGGGCATTGCCCGATCGCTTACGCTACTGTAATTGTGGGGACCTAGGTTTTTTTGTCTCCGAAATTACGGTGAGTCCAGACAACGTGTAGGTCTCGGGCTGGAAACTACACTCTCTCTCCCTCCCTCCCTCCCTCCCTCGCTCTCTCTCCGCCTCCTTCCATCTCTCTCTCTCTCTCTCTCTCTCTCTCCCTCCCTCCCTCCCTCCCTCCCTCCCTCCCTCTCTCTCTCTCTCTCTCTCTCTCTCTCTCTCTCTCTGCGTTTGTTAGTATTATTATGCTTTATCTAGTCACCTGCCTGTTTATTGTACTACCGCTACGTGTTCAAGCAAACATAAATCTTTGTCCTTAGAACCCACTCTTTGTTTAAATATGTATCTATTCTTGCTGAAGCCTCACATGGAATTCGTATCCTTTTTAGCTGTCTCGTTGCTGTAAGCCATCAGCAAATAAATTCAATGATCAAAAACTCTTGACTTGTTGAAAATTTGAAAACAGTCTGACTGAAAGTAACAAATGTTAGTCACGAACGTGCCTAAATTGTAGGTATTTTGTGAATTTACAATTACATACACATTCTGTTGAATATTTTGAACCTAATGTGGCTGGAGGATATTGCTGCCATAGCGAGCAACAACCCCATTCAAATTAGTTTCCAAATATTGAACAGCTTACCAGTATAGTTTTCTGGAAATTGAGTCAAGGAGTTCAGAGATCGATCGATCCCGACACGATCGAGGTGTGGGTGGAGCTTAGCTAGAGATGGGCGGGGCATGGCTAAAAATGGCACGGTCCATTGTCATCTGGAAGCAGAATTACCTGGAGACCATATCTTTAGCACAAGGTTCCAGAGAAACTGTGTACCAACATATACATCAGAACACCAATGCGATGGCTGGTTCTGCATATCGTGAAGCGAAAGGGCAAAGAAGATTTGAGCTTCCACTGGGTTACTTTCTCCGCCACTGTATCTTTTGGGGTGAAATTTGAAAGGGAACAGAAAACACCCTCTCCCTGGAGACGTTGTTGTCGCTGTGCTATCCAAGCAAATGCGGTGCACAACAACAAAAGGCTTAGAGACCTGCCATCCACGAGGAGATAGGTGTCCTGATGATATATGTTTGTGAATATATGGGGCTGTTAGTGACTTGTAAGCAGCTGATGGATGTCACCAATATAATTGGAGAGCGATATTTATGACTCGATGAGCTGTCCAAGGTATAGCTTTAGGTAGCTTTGAAGCCCAGGAATCCGACAGCAATGACGAGGAATTCTATAAAGTAAAAGCTATAAATGAGGATAGAATGCGAATCATAGATTCCATCAATGCCTATAAACTATACAACAGTTTACCTGTATAGTTAACTTAAAATTGGGATTCTGGGACTGTGGAGTTCAAATAGTTAAAATTACGTCAAACACACATACAAAGTATGCGGAGCATAGCTAGAAATAGCTGTGTCTATTGACGAGATAACAACGTGTAAATACCAACTCATCTTTCAAAATATTCAACAGTATTTGGAAAACATACATAACGCATTTATGATCTTTAGCAGCAGCAGCAGCAGCAGCAGCAGCAGCAGCAGCAGCAGCAGCAGCAGCAGTCGAAGTGAACGCATGCGTTTATTTAGCTGTGCAATTGCTGCCGGAATTTTCTAGTTTCTAGCGCGATTTTAGAGATATATTTTGTACATATATTTCGTATTAGTATTTCCTTTCAAACTTTATGTTTAATTTGTAAATTCGTGGCTTGGTTGGGGTGGATTTTGTGTCTGAAGCTGAAGTCCATGTTAATGAGAAGCATGGTGAAAAAACTAAGAATCCAATCGCTGTACTTGCAGGCGATGAAATAGAGGTTCAAGATGAGGGCCTAAGTCTTACTCCAGTAACAAGTCAATCGAAGCCTGATGTCAGAGAGGTTAATTCTACACAAGTTGAGAGAGAGAGAGAGAGAGAGAGAGAGAGAGAGAGAGGGAGGGAGGGAGGGAGGGAGGGAGGGAGGGGGGAGGGAGGGAGGGAGGGAGGGAGGGAGGGAGACAGAGAGAGAGAGAGAGAGAGAGAGAGAGAGAGAGAAATACAGAGAGACAGGAATGAGAGGGGGTTGAAAGAAAGAATGAGAGAGAGAGAGAGAGCGCGAGGGAGGGAGAGAAAGAGAGAGAGAGAGAGGGGTTGGAGAGAGAGGGAGAGAGAGCGAGAGAGAGAGAGAGAGAGAGAGAGAGAGAGAGAGAGCGAGAAAGCAGAGACGCGAATGAGAGAGGGAGAGAGAGAGAGAGAGAGGAGAGAGAGAGCGAGAGAGAGAGAGAGAGAGAAAGAGAGAGCGAGAGAGAGAGAGAGAGAGAGAGGGAGAGAGAAAATACAGAGACGGGAATGAGAGAGAGAGAGGAGAGAGAGGGGGGGGGGGGTAGAGTGAGAGAGAGAGAGAGAGAGAGAGAGAAAATACAGACGGGAATGAGAGGGAGAGAGACAGAGAGAGAGAGAGAGAGAGAGAGAGAGAGAGAGGGAGCGAGAGAGAGAGAGAGAGAGAGAGAGAGAGAGAGGGGAAGGAGAGCAGGGGGTGTGTGGGGTGGGGGGGGGGGGGAGCTGGAGAGTGTGTGGTTGACAGAGAGAATGTATGAGTGCCTAAGTGTGTACACCTTATAATATTCACGGCTCACCCTATCTACAAAGCATGAAACTAAATAAACCACTCCTTGGCGGGGAACCATGGAGGAAAAATAAAATCCTGAGCTCAGGGCTTTGCAGTACTGCTGACATCGCTGCATGCTGCATTATAGGGAACATAGCTTTCCGGTCCTTCTGGAAGCTATGGATTCGTAGATGCCCTTGGTAAAAAGACTATGTCTATACAATGCAACGTGCGTATCCTTGATGATGTATAACTGTAACAGCTGGGCAGCCCCACAGGCAGCTCTAAACAAACTTGATTCCCGCCACCGCAAACACCTACGCACCGTCACTGGGCACCGATGGCCAGACAGCATAATTTCCAATGATGCACTATACACGCTGTGTAATACGTCGCCGCTGTCTGTAAAAGTTGTCCAGCAAAGATGGTCCATGTTTAGCCATGCGCTAAGGCTGCCAGAAGACACACCAGCACAGCGAGCCTTGGAATTCGCCCTCCTCGGAGCCAGCAAATACAAAGCCAGGAGATGACGTCATTAGAATAATCCACGAAGCGTGCTACGAGGTTACCTCAAGAAAGCAGGACTCGGTACACTCAAGTCACGTATGGACCTGAGGAAGCTAAGTATTACGGCGGAGGACAAGACGCAGTAGGCAAAAGCGAAGAAGGACTGATTGCAGCTGTAGGATGTTTCTACTACTACAGCCACAGAATACAGTAATCATACAAAGGGGTTTTAAAGCCATTTCACCGATATATCGCTTAATAAATAACCCCTTAGCATAGATCTACAGGAATTTATCGATTGAATTAGATTTGTAGCCCTAGATGGACATTTCCATAATTAACATTTCCAGGTTATCCATCTATCATATGACGTCAAAATCAAATACGTGACGTATATAATGCCGTCATAATCAACGACGTCCTGAATGACGGAGATAAGTACGTCACGGACGCATAATTAAACGGCGTAAGCGTCGTTGTACGAATTGTGTCTTTATTATTTAATAAAAATACTGTTGAATATTTTGAAACTAATTTGACTTAGCACTGTCGCTGCCATAGGTAGCGACAGCATCCAGTCAAATTAGTTTCAAAATATTCAACAGCTTACCTGTATAGTTTTCTGGAAAGTGATAGCCTTTGGATCTGCCCAGCTGTTACAGTTATACATCATCAAGGATACGCACGTTGCATTGTATAGACATAGTCGTTTTACCAAGGGCATCCTTGATCTACAAATCCATAGCTTCTAGAAGGACTGGAAAGCTATGCTCCCCATAATGCAGCATGCAGAGATGTCAGCAGTACTGCAGCATATCATGTATCAGCTTTATTTCATATATAGAGATATAGGACAATAATAACATAACATTTCACGATGGCATATAGAAGAATGATAGATGACACAGCTTCAAAGAAGATCTTTTTATTAATGTATCTGTTTAGATAGAACGAAATATAATCTATTTAGCACAATAAGCGCACCATGGACATGCTGGTGACACAATCAAATTACACAATGTCCACTAAGTTGTCAACAGCTCCTCAAAGCGCGAGAAATACTACTTATCTAAATTAAGCATTTTAATGGGCAACACATTTCAAGAACCGTTAATATATTACAAGACTATTTTTTGGGGGTAAATTTACCTCTGAAATTTTTGACCGGCTTGACCATTACAGGGGGTGATGGTAAAGGAAATTTAAGCTTCGGCTTACCCAGTATCCATTTGCAGATCAAGAGAAGAGTATTTTTGAAAATTACCCACTGGAATGACTGGCTCGGTTACCGAGCCAGTCATTCCATTGGTTAATTTTCAAAAATACTCTTCTCTTCACCTGCTAATAGACACGTTTCAAGACCACTTCAGAATTATTTTGGTCAGTTTGACCATTAAAAGGCTAAGTTGACAAATTAGTGATATTCTTACAAGAAACGAAAATTAATCTTGTACATCAGTTTTCAATATATCTCCAGGAAAATAGAACTTTCCAGTTTACCCATCCGTCATATGACGTCATAATCAACTACGTGACCTGTAGGATGACGTCATAATCAATGACGTCATGAAAGACGTGGATAAGTTCGTCAAGAACGCATAATTGGTGACGGACTAAGCGTTGTTGTACGAATTGCATGCCTTTACTATTAATAAACATGCTTCGATCGACCCCAAAACGAACGAGGTGTGGGTGGAGCTTAGCTGGAGATGGAAGAGGCATAGCTAAGACTGGAAAGGTCCATCCATCCAACAGAGCTAGAAAGGAATGCCTTTGGTTGATGTGCCCATATGGTAATCTATAGTATGTTTCTAGGTTTGTGACGGTAATGAAGGATTATGGCTCTTAAATTATTCAACACACCGCTAATAAAGCACCATTATCAATATTTAGCCAAATTACATATTTACAAATAATCTAAGATAATCAAAAATGAGATTGCAA
Organism: Chaetoderma sp. LZ-2023a; assembly: GCA_034401795.1. Classification (NCBI taxonomy): domain Eukaryota; kingdom Metazoa; phylum Mollusca; class Caudofoveata; order Chaetodermatida; family Chaetodermatidae; genus Chaetoderma; species Chaetoderma sp. LZ-2023a. Next base: position 55,279,324 of record CM067363.1, on the reverse strand, counting down.
ATCAAGCATGCAATACATGGATGCATGCTGTGATGCCATGCTTGCAATGGAATGTGCACGTTCTCCGGATAATAAAAGCAATATTTTATGTCAAAAATGTGCTTACCCTTTGATAGATGTTTAAATACAGGCTAAATACTGATTATATAGGAATGTTTAAATATGTTCAATGTCATATAGTCTGCATAAATATGTTCTGTCATGTATAGTGCTGTCTAGTAGTACACTGGGTAGGAGTATACCATCACGTGCTTGTGAAATAACATCACTGAAGAAAATCGACTTTGTCAGTTTTCTTTGACGTTTTTGGGTGTTGCTTTATTTCCCCCAGCGGAAGCGAATCGGGTGCTTTAGCTCTCATCTTGACACCCATCCACACAGACATAGAGAGACACAGCCTAGAATGCAATACCCTACGGGGTGCTGGTATTGATAACACAATGGAGGATTCCAGGTTTAGCTAGGTCACGCCCATCTTTAGCTAAGCCCCACCCACACTTCGCCGTGTTAGGATCGATCGATCCCTGAACCGCCTGACTATCAATTTCCAGAAAACTATACACGTAAGCTGTTGACTATTTTGAAACTAATTTAACTGGGTGGTGGTTTCAAATTATTCAACAGCATCTTTATTAAATAGTAAAGACATACAATTCGGAAGGTAAGGATTTCGGCTGAGGACAAGACGCAGTGGGCAAAAGCGAAGAAGGACTGACTACAGCTGGGTGTTTCTACTACTACAGCCGCAGAATACTGTAATCATACATACATTCGTACAAAAGTCCGACATCAATTATGCATTCGTGACGTACTTTCTTATGTCATTCATGAAGTCATTGATTATGACGTCATCCAACACATCGTGTAGTTTTTTTGTAACGTCATATAATTAATGGATAAAAGGGACATACATCACCATTACATAATTTAGTTGATATTAGGTGGAAATGTCAATTAAAGCGAATAGAATCCGCTATCTTATTATAAAAAACTTTGTAATTAATTATAGAACAATAATATATTTATTAAATTACAAATTAGAAATATATCGTCTTAAATATCCTGCACTCGAGAGCATTCACAAGTGCTATATTACTACTGAACCATCTATACTATTTATTAGTTGGATACAAGAAGCATCCCTCTCCCTCCCTCCCTCTCTCTCTCTCTCTCTCTCTCTCTCTCTCCCTCCCTCCCTCCCTCCCTCCCTCTCTCACACACGCTCTCTCACACTCTCTCTCTAACGTGCGAACAAATGTGCCCTAGAAAAAGGTTGTCAAATGTGACTTTATCACGAATCAAATATGACAGATTAACGGATGAACGAGAAACTGAGGATTTAAAAGAGGATGCAGATCCGATGACATATTCTGAGAACAACATATGCCAACATCGATAGTTCTAACAAAGCATTGGGATTTGACATGTTACGTGACATTGCTGCCATCAAGAGACCACCAGCAAAGGTGGTCCATGTTTGGGCATGTGCCAAGCATGCCAGAAGACGCCCGCACAGAGATCTTTGGAATTCGCCAGTATGGGAGCCAGACAATATAAAGTCAGGAACAAGATTTTGACCGAGGACAAGACACAGTGGTCAAATGCGAAGAAGGACTGCTTGCAGCGGTAGGATGTTTCTATTAACACAACCGCAGAATAGAGTACACCATCACGAGACCACATTCATCTATGGAGGAATCCAGTTTTAATCTATGCCGGGCCCATCTCTAGCTAAGCCCCACCCACACTTCGCCAGTGTTGGGATCGATCGTCTCAATTTCCAGAAACTAGAGAGGTAAGCTGTTGAATATTTTGCAACTAATTTTACTAGGTGCTATTGTTGTTTTTGACAGCATCAGCGCCCAGTCAAATTAGTTTCAAAATATTCAACAGCATGTCTATTAAATAGTAAAGACATACAATTCGTACAACGTCCGTCATTAATTAAGCGTTCGTGACGAACTTAGCTACGTCATTCATGGCATAATTGATTATGATGTCAGCCTACACGTCAACTAATTGATTATGACGTCATATGGTTGACTGAGAAACTGGATCCCTCTATTTCTACATCAAACTGATTGTGATTCTGATGACATATATGCCTAGTGAGACTTTTATGGGCAAACACAAAACTAACCATTCTGATTAGCGTCAAATCATAATTTACCGTTTGCGACAAATGATTCCCTTCTGGAAAAATCTCACTACAAGGAGATGGTCTTCACCGTAGACTTCTCCGTAAAGTCCTCCAAGCCACCAACAATCGGGCTAGTTTCAACAATCGGGCTGTAGATAGAGCGTAATGCTACTGTACCTTATGTCAGTCA